>CAJUYG010002979.1:0-22535 GCA_910591675.1 Galerucella calmariensis
AGCGGGACGCTAGCAGTTCCATAAATCTAGTAATAAAGGCAAATATGTATGAGTACGTATAATTTTGTATATACTCTAAAAATGAATGAAATAATAGTATATTAAAGTATAAGTGGATATTAAGGTATTTAAAACACGCGCAATTTTTCGAGCACTCCGGCTTCGCCGTCGTGCTCGAAATAGAGCAAATGTTTTGAAGACCAGTTATCCACGAATACTTTACGCTATTTTTTTTTATTGGTGCACTTTGAAATTATAAATACTGGTCGATAACTACTACAACAACAAGAAATGAAAATCATGAATGTAATTAAGAACTAAATGTCAAATGGTTGAATTTGTGATGTATAAAGATGTATACTTTGCGTTGTCATGGAAATGAGAAAAGCATAAAATATTTTGTATTTTGATGGAAGTTCAACGTTATTGAGTTCTGTGAATGTCAATAGTATTAATTTAAATACCATATCCTAAGATTTGAAAAATCGAAATATTAATATTTCAAACAATACCAACGGCACTTTCCATTTTAATTTATAAATTTGACATTGTTAAATATTGTTCGAATAAAAGTTTTGACGTCACAAACTACTCCTGTCAGATCGATAATAAAAAAATTGTCATTTAGACATGATTTAGACCATAGATTTAGACTTCGTTTCTCGAGTTGTTGATGTTGCCACGGTAACTTTAAAACACGCGCGTGTTTTAGAGTTCGATTTAAACACGCTGAGGCGTGCTTTAAACAGGAAAAATGGTTCACCAATAAAAGAAATTTATTTTTTAATATAACACGTTTTTAAACGTACTAAATAAAAAAAATTATAATGATAAACGTGGAGCACATGCGACAGTCCTATAAAAATGGAGCCCCACGTTTATTATTATTATCAAATTTCACTTTTTAGTTCGTTTATTATTGCTTTTTTAGTAGGTATTGTGAGTGTGAATGCTGTATTTAATTTTAAATACTTTTATGAGATAATGACAGAGGCATGCAGAAAATTTCACTTCCATTGTAAATCCTTTATATTCGATTATATCCGCAATTAAAATTTCAATGGTTTGAATTTTTGAGATAAATAAATATAGGTCCTTTGAAAAAATAACACAATATGGCAAATAATTGTTAATTTTCCACTACTAGCTGTGAAGTTGACAATTATTGCTTCTTCTAGCCAACTGAGAAGTTGAATGTCTCTATTAGTGGTTAATAATTTTTCTATTATTAAACTAGGTCAATATTTTGGGAATCCAGAGATGGTCGTTCAATAAAAACTTGTGCAACAAAATTTTGTATACCCAGGAGATTGTTTTTAACATATTTGCTGCTTGAAATTACCTATCAAGATAAAATTATTTGAATAAAAATGCCATTAGTTCAAAATTCGCGCTCAACCAAAAATGACTGATGACATAACGAGTACGTTCATAAAACAGGGTGTCCCAAACAAGATTGACTGATTTTAAACATAAATGCCCAGCTTATTAATTGTTCCAAAGATATGGGGTCTTCACTAGTCTCACTAGTTTATCAAAGAGATTATTTTAGACTTGGCTGACATTTCATCCCATCAACACAGGGTGTTTTACTAACGTTGGTCAAATTTAAAGGGGGAAATATTTATTATTTTAAATGGAACACCCTAAAATTTTTGATCTCATTCGAAAGAGCAATCATTCCCCTTTCCAAAAATGTATAGTTTTCTATCTTTTGATCCATCAACAACAAAGATATTCGAGGTTTCATGTAGTAGTACATTTTTAATTACGTGAATAAATGCCAAAAAATTTGACAAACAGTTTATTTAGTAAGAAAACATAATAACATTATTCAATACATATGAAGGAGGAAGAACAAAAAAGTTACAATAAATGCTGCATATGCCTACCCTCTTCGTTTATGCATAACTGTAAATTAAATTTTAAATTTTCAAATGAATTTTCTAACATTTCTTGCGGAATGTTTTCAATAATGTTCCTGATATTATTTTTTGGTTCTGCTAAATTTTTAGGCTTAGGATTGTAGCACCTATCCTTCACATATCTCCAGAGAAAAAAATCTGGGACAGTTAATTCATGAGACCGCAGTGCCCATTCAATCGGTCCAGCTCGACCAATCCACTTATCATTAAAAAACGTTTTTAATGAATCTCGTGCTATTAACGAATAATGTGGTGGTCAAAATTGCTGATTTTGTTGTTATGCGTCAAACGGTCACAGCATGAGTTGTTTTAAGGCATCAAAATACGTTCATATGAAATTACTAATTAAAAATGTACTACACTACATGAAACCTCGAATATCTTTGTTGTTGATGAAACAAAAGATAGAAAACTATACATTTTTGGAAAGGGGAATGATTGCTCTTCCGAATGAGATCAAAAATTATAGGGTGTTCTATTTATAATAATACATATTTTCCCTTTTGAATTTGACCAACATTAGTAAAACACCCTGTGTTGATGGGAAGAAATGCCAGCCAAGCCTAAAAAAATCTCTAGTGATAAACTAGTGATGATGAATATTTTTCCACATCACTGAATTCGAACCACTTATAAATCGTTTCAATACTTCATTCAAGTCATAATTCTATCGGACTATGATAATTACCGGCTTAATTACTCGACCGCATTAGACTTACACGAAAATGAGCTGAATATCAATTCGAAAGCGATTGTTATTATTAGAAGATATTTTTACAACATTTAAAGTATAATTTAATGTAATTATTCTGATATTCGTATTTTTAGATACCACTAAACCTAACCTAACGGCATACGAAATTCTATAAACCAACGGCATCTTTAAGTTTGTTTTTTTTAAACAGCAAGGAATTCTGCTGCTATCATACCCTGTGAATTGAGTCACGCTTGACTCTTTTGGCCATATCGGAACACGGGTCAAACTTTCTGCTCCCAGGCAATTTTGACCTCGCCAGGAATTTGTTCCTATTTTTTTTTGTATTGCACTAATTTACTCAACATTTTGTATACCCTAATTTTTTTTAATTTTCATTTAATCGTTGTTTATTGAATCCCAAATTTTTGCTGTTTTTGGATCACGGGGAAATTTTGTGAACACCATCAATTACAAATTTATACATGATCCGATTGGTCTCTATGATACATCATTTGAAAGCTAAGAATGTCTACCTTTCGATTATGCACTTTTTTTGACGAAGTCGTCCATTTTTCAATAAAATTAGAAAACGCGGGCTCAAGGAAAAAACGCCCTTTTTTGGTGGTTTTTTTTCTCCCTGCTCTTTCTAACATTTTAACACCTTAACTAGTGTAAAAGGGGAATTCCCACCTTTCCATCGATATTTAAGTCATACCTTTGATACCCCGGGGAAAAACCAGTATATCTAAATGTATACGCTATAATTTATTACTTTCGTTCCTCCGTCGTTCGCCGCGCGTGTGCTCTACGTGGCGCTCGTGTCGTCTGCTCATCTATTTTTGGTTCGTGTGAGTCATGCCAGTGTTCGAATTATAAAGACAGCGATAATATGTTATACCAAGAGGTAGAATTAGAGGAAACTATGTAGACCCAGAAGAAGTTCTTGACCAAGAATCAGATGATGACTGCGGTGACGAACAGATTTATGTCATAATTGCAATGTATTTTTATATACTTTTCTCATCAATTCACGGACAATTAACCCGCGAATCTCTTGTACTTTTGTTAAAAATTTTCTATGTAATATTTTAGTCTACAATGTATTATTCTTGTATCATTATATTGGGTTCTCCCGTTAATAAATAAATAAATAAATAAATAAAAATATATTTTTCTATAATAAATGAAACATGGAGAACGTTTATAACTCGTTATTCCAAAAACCTCAATCAGTCTGGTTGCAAAAAAAATTTGCAAAAATTTGCGGAGAATCTGCAAGAAATTGTTGCTGAGTATTATGGGTAAATATTCTTCACTCTTGAGGCATTTTCAGTTTTCCTTACCAAAAGCCTAATGAACTTCAGTTTTTTGTCACATATGCAAAGCTGATTGTTGCTAGATTCAGGTCCACTGGTGAGGTCCATCTCGCTAGAATTAATCTTATAGCCCGTTTTCCTAATAAGTATATCTTGAGGCCTCATCTGATAGGAAAACAAGACCCTCGGAAACATAAATATACATCAAAAGTGTCTGGTTACAGGGTTTCTCATTTATGGCACCGAGAATTTTCCCAATCTGTAAAATGAGGTGGCGCCATCTACAATTGGTTTCCACAATCCAAAACATTGAAAATAATGGATTTCCAACACCCCGCAGCTCAAATTTTGTACAAAACTTGCATATTTTACAAGTCTTAAAATTTCCGGTATTTCAACCCGATTTTTTTGCAGAAAATATTAATGTTGCGAAAAAAATAATGAGAACCATTTTTGTAGAAAATGACCTGAACTTCAATTTTTACCTGAACCGAAAATCTCTTACTGCCATATTTTAGGAGATATTGGCTGAAAACCTATTCTCCTGGTCTTTTGGGGCCATTTTCTCCGCCCTCGCACGCGTTTTCATGCAGAACTTTGTTTCATGTTTAATGATGTACCAAATGCAACTTCCAACCGGAAGATGAAAACAGGGCGTCATTAATGTTAACTTTGCCTTTTTTTCTTCCTTCATTAACTGGACTAATAGGTGTCAAAGATAATAGTTAAATACTATTATAACTGTATATTTTTGAAAATGATTTTCAAAGAGCAGACCGTTTACTAAGCAGCAACAACTACTTTACTTCTCTGGCTATATGCCACGACAGATGTTATTTTACACTTCTGAGTTAAACGGGGAAGGGATATCTGCACGATATAATCTAGTAATATCTAGTAATTAAAATCAATGTCTTTGTCTTTATTTTAGCTTTCTAGTAGTGGCCTTTGAATTTTTTTCTGCTATGATTTTAGTAGGTAGGTGTGGCTTATTGTTTGTAGTGGACTAAGAGGGAGTCGGTGAGTAAGAAATCTTTCTCTATTTGGGAGCCATAATGCATATAGTTCGACACTGCATTCGAATGGTAATGTGTAAGTTTTCCTTGTTATTAGATTAAATTAGATTAGAATTGGAGAGGCTCTTTGTCCTATCCCACTGCGACCTTTGCAGATATATTGTGGCCCTCCCCATATTTAGAGCTCAATATCTAGCTTTATTCTTTTTATTATACTTATTAGCCTGGATACCGCCCCCCTTGCGTAGCTCTCTGCCCTCGGTTTTCTTTTCCGAGTGAGTGAAACCGCACCCTTGCTAGGCTTTCGCACTCACAGAGTATGTTTTCCGCGTTTTCGACTTAATCTTGTCAAAACCTACATAGACTATCATCTGCTAGGCCAATTGTGTGCCTATGCTTCCTCAGCCTACGATGTACGGTGAGATCTTCTTTGTTTCTCGACATTGTTTCTCGCGTGACTTTTTTTCCGAAAGGCTTTTAAGGAATAGCATAGCGTGCTATTATTGTCCTGGGATTTCATACCACCAGCGCAACACCTGGTTGTTTATCCATTTGTGGATGCTCTCTTTACTTAGGCATTTAGCAATTCCACAGGAAGGTTCTGGCCCTATCATGACCTCAATTGCTCTCTGCTTGGCTAATTCATCGGCCTTTTCATTGCCATTTATTCCTTGGTGACCAAGTACTGCTGCTCCTACTCCTTCATCAGACTTCGACACATCTGTGTAAATTTGAGTAGATTCGTTGTATTGACTAAGATGATCTTGAGATTTTGTAATATCTGATCAGTTGATGACTGGTTGTATATTCACTAAGCTTGTTTAATCTTGTAATGTTTTTTGGTGTTTTCGAAGCTCATGGTGGAGGGGTTAGTAAGTTGGGATAGATAAATGGGTAGGGATAGGATAAATCTGAACGTAATCGATTATGTATGTATGTGTGTGTGTGTTTTGGGGTGACATTCACTGAGACCTAAAAGATCTATTGTGCCCCCTTACTTCTACTCAGTTTCTGAGGAGAGTCTCAGAATTTAGTACTTCCTTTAGTCCTATTTCCCGGAGGAATTCTAGGATGTCTGCAGGCTTCAACTTAGGCAAGTGTTCCTCTTCTATCCAGCAATCTCCTAAGTGCTGTGCTCTAGGATTATAAAGTGCTGTGCAGTTGGAAAGTATGTGGATGGAGGTTTCTTCTTCCATTCCACAAAATCTGCATTCTTCATCATCCACTATTTTCTTTTTCAGGTGCCCATTCAGGCGACAATGTCCCGTTAGGATCCCTGTTAAAACTCTTAGCGCAGTTTTACTTTGACTTATGCATTCTTTTGATCTCAATAGGTTGTAGTCACCCAGAAGAGTCTTTGATTGTATAAGCCCTACTAGATCTTTCCAATGGTCACATCTCTTTTTCTCGGCTTTACTTATTTCCTCCAATATTACATTGGGGCTGATTCCGCAAAAGGGTTCAGGCCCCCAGAAAGATATTTCAGTCCCCCTCTTTGCTAGTTCATCTGCTATTTCATTTCCTTCTATTCCAGTGTGTCCTGGAATCCATAGTAAGGTGACTATGTTGTTCTCGCCTAGTTCATTCATTGAGTTTGTCTAGGCATTCCCACACCATTTTGGAACTGATTACACAAGAGCTCAGTGCCTTAATGGCTGCTTGACTATCCGACATTATGATAATCCTTTGTCTTCTGTATCCTTTATCAATATTGAACTGGGCGCACTTTCTTATGGCGTGGATTTCCGCTTGAAAGATACTTGGGGTTTTTCCCAAGCTTTCAGAGTGTTTGGTTCCTGGCCCGAACACTACTATCCCAGTTCCTTCTATTGCTTTTGAGCCGTCTGTGTACCATTGAATGGCATTCTTTCCAAGTCTGGTAATGGTATTTGGATCCCATTCCTTCTTGTTGCTCATTTCCGTAACGAATTTCTTTGAAAAGTTATACTTTTTCATCATACCGTCTTGTGGCATGTCCCAGGTTGTCTTATTTCTAAGAAGTGGGGAGGTGGTTTTTTTTAATGATTCCCTCTCTACTTAGTCTGTATCTTGTTCTTTCTGCAACACTTTCCACCACCATATGTAGAGGGTTGAGGTTGAGAATCACTTCCATGGCTGCCGTTGGGCATGTTCTCATTGCTCCTGTAATGCATATACAGGCTAGTCTTTGAATTTTGGAGAGGTTTTCTCTTGTCGTCAATAGGCTAGTTCTACTACTCCACGCGATGGCTCCATAAGTGATGATTGGTCTCACTATGGCAGTGTACATCCAGCTTAGGATTTTTGTAATCTCCTTTTCGTGTTTGTTCCACAGGAGTTTACTGTCTAGAGTTAAACCTAGATACTTGACTTCTTGTCTCCATTCAATCTCGTTCCCATCAAGTTTTATGGTTTTGAGATTGAGCTTTCTTTTCTTAGTGAAGGCTATCAGGATGGTTTTAGTGGGGTTGATGCTAAGTCCCACTTGCCTACACCAGCTATTTGTATAGTTCAGACACTTTTGTACAATATCGCAAAGGGTGTTTTCGAATTTCCCCCTGGCTGTTATGACAATATCGTCGGCATATCCTTGGCAGGATATTCCAAGATCCGTCCAACCACACAGGAGTTCGTCAAGTGTCAGACTTCACATC
The DNA here is from genome assembly GCA_910591675.1 of Galerucella calmariensis. Taxonomy (NCBI): domain Eukaryota; kingdom Metazoa; phylum Arthropoda; class Insecta; order Coleoptera; family Chrysomelidae; genus Galerucella; species Galerucella calmariensis. Next base: position 7,588 of record CAJUYG010002979.1, read on the forward strand.
AATGGGGATGCTACTCCTTCCTGTGGGCATCCTCTGGTAGAGCAGATGGAGACAATGTCTTTGCTCGTCCTTGTCTCTGCTATTCTTGTGGTGAGCAGCTCCGACATCCATTTGGATGTTGTGCTGTCTACACCTCTTCTATTCAATGCTCTTCTGACTGCCTCATGTGGAGTATTGTCAAAAGCTCCTTCTATGTCCAAAAATGCACATACTACAGTTTCTTGGTTGTCTAGAGCACCTCGGATATCCTCCGTCAGTTGTACCAGTGCAGTCTCCGTAGATCTGCCTGCCCGGTAAGCATGCTGACATGGGTGGAGAGGTAGTCCCTCTAGGATTTCCGTTCTAATATGGTTATCAATAGCCTTTTCCATCGTTTTGAGTACAAACGATGTTAGACTAATTGGTCTAAAGGATTTGGGGTTTGTTGTGTCCCTTTTTCCAGTTTTTGGTATGAAGGTTACTATTGCCCTTCTCCATGCTTCAGGTATATAATCCAGTTCTAAGCTGCTTCGACTAATTCTAATCAGATGCGGTAGAATTTCGTCTTGTCCTTTCTGGAGCAATGCTGGGAAAATTCCATCTGCTCTTGGTGCCTTGAAAGGTGAAAAGGTGTTCATGGCCCATTTCAACCTATCGTTACTACAAATGTGTTTGGCCATTGTTATACTTTCTCTTAAAGGCCTGTTGTGAACTTTGAGAGGATTATCTCCCCTATTTGGGGTACTCCCCGAAAAATGAGTTTCTAGTAAGAGTCGAACTCTTTCACCCTCATTTTCGGTATATTCACCATCTGGCTTCCTCAAAGCCATATTTGTGTTGACCCTAATTTTCGCCATTACTTTGTAAAGTATTGCCGCAGCAGGTGTTGTGTTTATATCTTCACAGAATTTTCTGAAGCTATTTCTTTTATCTTCTCTAATTTCCTTGTAGTAGGTGTTTCTCACCTCGGTGTATCTCTGCCAGTCTCCGGTGAGTTTTGCTTTATTAAAAAGGTCCCGGGTTTGAGATCTTAGTTCTGACAGATGTTTGTTTCACCAGGATGCATCTTTGCTGCTTCGTTGTTTTTGGAGAGAGCAGCTCGATTCAAACGCATCGATTATTGCCCTGTTCAGATCCTCTAGCTCATTTTCCAGGTCGAGATGGTGCTTAGCCCTTCCTTTTCTCTGGATATGTGCTAGATTTCTTTTCAGACAGGTGTTATAGTTGTCCCAGTCTGTTTTTCTTGGTATTCTCCTGAGGCTTACCTCAGGTATGCCTAGTTCTAACTTGAATGTTATGATACTATGATCGGAGAGAGATGGTTCACCCGATACTCTCCAATCTTTTACTATATCTTTTAGATCCTGTGTTGCCAGTGTGACATCTAAAACTTCTTGCCTTACCCTTGTTACAAATGTGGGGGTATTCCCTACATTATGGATATTAAGGTTTTTATTAAGGATATATTCTAAAAGTTGCTCACCTCTTTTGTTGATGTTGCTACTGCCCCAAACGGTGTTGTGTGCGTTGGCATCACATGCTAGAAGTAGAGGTAGTCTCTTCTCTTCACAGTACTTCACCAGCTTTTGTACCTCTGGGGGTGGTGCAGGCCCAAGAGGTACAAATAATAAAATGGTCTTGCTATTTTCTTTTGAGCTTTCTATTACATTATCTTTTCAAATTGTTAATGTGCTCTTTCCAGTTTAATATACGTAACTAGAATCGGTAGAGATTGAATACAGATATATAATTAATAAAAATATGCAATCAAAAAATAAAACTGACTAAAACGAAACATAAAAAGTGTACAGACAAACAGTAAGTGGCGTATAATTTGAAATTAATCATACGATCAACGGTCAATCTTCTTTTTTTAAATTATTTTGACCTACAAATCGAACATCCTGCGGCATGCTGTTAATTTGGATGGCTATACAATATGAGAAAAAGACCGACTTGAATTTTGGTGATATGTGAATCTTAAAAAGACTAGTTTGCGTTGCACCGCTCCATAAGTATTCCTTGAAATTAAGTTCCCGATTTGGTCGACTTAAATTCGAATCTGCTTAAAATCGCGGTTATAAAACAGCCTATTTAATCTGAGAATCTTTTCTTTATGGATGACATTTTTGAAGTTCATTCCCCGCTATCGTCGAAATAATAGACTCCGACTTCCTGAAATCGTTTCCACTCGATCTGATCAAAGGCATAATTAAGTGAAGGAATTTTTACTTTATCATCTATGTATTTCGAGTGATTAAATAATGTTTATGTTTAAAGGATTCAGGATTGATAAAGGTAGCTCTGAAATTTCGAAATTATTTCCAAATGAAAAATTACTCAATAAGAAAAACCTACAACACCAAATGATCAATAGAAACAACAGCTTCTTCTCCCGTCATAGATCAAGCAGCACTTAGGCTTTATGCGTGTGCTGGTCATTTGATAACCATTGTTGATTTCTGAAGTTTATTGTTTTCTTCGTATTTACAGGTTAACCAACCGTTCACATTTGACGCAGGTGAAAGCTAAATGTCACTCGATACAAAGCCAAATCTGGAAAGTCACTAGGGCCATTCGCACCGGTTACACTTAAACGTTAAGTGTCACTCAAATCCACTAAGTGTCACTTAGTCATTTGCACCGTATTTAAAGGCATCCTTAACGCGACGTTAAGGATACCTTAACTAAGCTCGGAATATCCACGGCTTAAAGTTCCACTTAACCTCGAAATACTAACTTTGAAGTTGATTTATGACAGTTTAAAACTGAGTAAATTGTGCTTTGGTAGATGGTAGATCTTTGTATTTGTAATTTGTCTTATCGGAATGGAAATGTTAGAAGATGATGACGATTTAGAAATAATTGATATAATTGAAGACGGCATACCCAGACAGTTATATATGAGGAACGATTATTTTAATACATTCGATCCTTGGACGTTTTTTCTTAGACTTAGAATGACGAAGGAAACTGCTCTCAATTTTCTTAGAGAAATTGAAATTGTTTATTTTCTATGACATTTTTATACTTGCTAATAATATCTAATAATAATGATTTTTCACGTGTTGTGAAATTTATTCCACGAGATCGTTTTTCTACGCTCATATTTAAACTACTAAAATGACTCGGAAGAAAAAATACTTATCAAAACGTCAAAACCAAAGATGACACCAACTAATATCAAACGCATAGATCAAACTGGATCAAACTGCCGTTAATTGGTTAATTCCTGACAAAATCTTCTTTTTCAAAAAAATATTTTAAAATTGCGGCGTTGTCAAATGGAACCTCCCACCTAGTTAAGGGAAGTACGGAGCGAACGAAGTTCCACTTAAATTATAAGTGTCACTTAGTTAAGTATGACTTTTTAGGATAATCGGTGCGAATGGCCCTAATAAGTTAATAGATTTTCTCAGTGTTGCCATGTACCTAAGCAATACCATAGATTATAAAGGGAACTGGGGTGCGATTTTCGAAACCATTCGGAAGTAAATTGTATACGAAAAATGGCAATTTTCGTATGAAATTTAAATAACCTAATTTTCGACATGCTCAAACGGTAATCGTATACGAACACTAGACACTTTTAACTTGTCATAAGTTTTTACACGTATCCGTATCCGTATTGGAGTTACGTTGACGTAAAGAAATTGTCAAGAAAACCTTTTTAGCAGGAAACGTATCGCTTCGTTCCGTTTTTAATTGTATAACCTCGAAGTTTTTTTATTTTTGTAAAAAGTAAAATGGGGGCGATATTAAATAATGTATGATGTAATATAGCACTAATAGCACGGAATACTGACTTTGGTCGGGATACGGATACGTTTAAGTATACGGAGTAGGGTACGTAACAATACGTTCAACGCATCGTATCGGCTGATACGTAACGGGTCTACACATGCGTAGTTCGTTACGGATACGGATACGTGAGAAATTTAAGACAAGCTAAAAGTCTCTAATTTCGTATGGCTTGTTTAGAGTGGGTTTATTCCATTCGATATAAATGTTTTCGTGTACGGAAAGTGAAATGTAAATTCACATATCCTAGGTTGAAAATATTTGTGTTTGGTATGTCATTAATTTGAATATTTAATGATATAATCAGTTATAACATGGCAGGTTTTGGTGATTTAATTCATTTCAACTTCATTAACGCTATACAAGAAGTGGAAGAGTTAGCAGATAGACCTCCTAGAATCCCATTTATTGATCCTTTTGAGGAATATTCAGAAATATTGTCATATTTTTTATTAAGAGCAGCACTGGATTGAATCTCCCATTTTTTAACAACAAACAATATCTAATAAAGGAAAAATGCTAAATAAATAATATCAAAAGCCAGTTTGGGCTCACTACACTTGATACAGTAGTTGGTATATTCTTTGCATGGAACTATTAGAACTGCATAGATAAGGTATTTTCTTTGCTTCTCAAATGTCACAAGTGACAAGACCCAACGATTATGCGGTTTTGCCGACTGCTTAATTCTTCGTGTACAAACGTTTATTCGAACAAATATATATATATACACATTTAGCACCGTATACGAAAAAATTCATGTGGAAATAACCGTACACGCATAATATTCGTGTGAACTCGAAAATCACACCCCAGATACGACAGCTTGACAGAGAACAGTAAAAAGAGAGAGAGATGGGTGGACATACCCATTTAAATGCCCATCGTCTTATGTCGACTCCATTCGGGCTGCTTCGCGAAATTTGTAAACAGGGTTGTCAATTTGCATAATATTTCCTTCAATTTACGATCATAGGTCAAATATTTTATATGCAATTTTTTAAGTGTGATAGTTATGCAGATACAAATACACAAACCACATCCTTGGCAACCATGCACAATAACGGTGACGGCTAACCTAACCTAACATAATCAAAACGTCAAAACATGTTCAAAATCACTTATAATCTGTTCTCAAAATTCATGACGCCATTTTTGTTTGCTTCATTGTTTGAAGGTGTTCAATCAGCGATAATAATTGTGTTATTTGACTAATCGATTCCATGTCCAAATAAATTTTTTTTCGGAAAGAAAAATAAAGTTTCCTCGATTTCCAAGGGATGGGAGTATTTAATTCAATATCCCGGCCTATGATAAGAGAAATTTTAAAGTTTTTGATATTAACTTTGGTGCTACAAATTATTATCAAAATTCTCCCTGCATAGGTGTATATTGTGTTTCCTTTGATAATAAATAAATGAAGAATTATTTGTACTTTGAAATTTGGTTGATTTTTGTAATTATTTGTGTTATCTAAAAATATATTTATTAATTAATCTCCCAAGAGTAATGACTATTTATAACAAATCATAGGAATTTACAAATAGGTATTTAATAAATACATAAATATACTTTTTTCTCTTATTCTTTTAGGAATCAAATCACAATAATGTTGAATTTTGAATCAAATCATTCTATAAGCGTTAAAAAAAGGGGTAGTAAAATCTTTATACGATAGGGCCAGAATCATTTGTTCTAATGATAATCATTTCACAAAGGAGAAAACTCTACTGAAAAATGTTTTAAATTCCAATAATTACCCGGCAGAATTTGTAAATAAAGAAATCAAGAATAAAGCGAAAGGCTTATTGTTAATACCTCATAATAATAACAATAATATTAATAATTCAGCTAACATAATTTTTGAAAACTTGACAATACCGTATGTTAGGGGTTTGTCAGAAAGAATTAAGAAATTTGGTAATCAATTTAATATTCAAACCAGCTTTAAATCTAACAATACTTTGAGATCTATCTTAACAAAAACGAAACCAAAATTGAAGAACAATCTTCAAAAAATTGCATATATCAGATATCTTGTGAATGCGACAAATTCTATTTAGGTGAAACATCTAGACCATTGAAAGTCCGAATAAGTGAACATAAAAAATACATCAAAGATAGGGAGTTCTTTAAGTCAGGTATTTGTAAACATGCTTGAGAAGAGGGGCGTAAAATTCAATGGGATTCGACAAAAATAATATTGAAAGAGCCCAATAATAAAAGACGAAAAATCAAAGAAAGTGCTTTAATACAACTAAATGCAGATAAATGTGTAGCTAGTATTTCAGCCGAATGTAGTCAAATTTGGTTACCAAGGTGAGAAAGAGAAATTTCTAATAATCAATTACCTGCGTTATCAGGATAGCATCATACGTTTTTATCCAGGTTTTCTTATGATTTATCATTGGATTAGTTGTTAATCGATACACACTTCAATACACAAAATCACCAAACTGAGTTATACACATGTTTTGAAAACAAAAATGATCATACACAAAAAAGTAACAACAAACGCGTTTTATTAACAACATTTCCAAAATAAGCGCTATCCCAATAAAAACCGTTCCTGGAACGTGCACTTTACTGGATTCCATTTCTAGTAGACTATTATATCCTTAGAATGTCATAAAATAAAATATTTTATTCCACATTTTACCAGAGGTGTGATCTACTATGAATGAACCTTAATAAAATTTGACAACAAAGTTTTGTAGTCTTAAACTTCAAAATATTATTGATTGTCTAGTTGTCATATTTTTTCGTTGTGTTAGATAGGGACCAAAAATTATTTTATTAATTTTATTACTAGTTAATCTTGACGACGGTAGCTGGAACGCTACCGAAACAAAAAATTAAAAACATTATTGTGGTTTGATACCTAAAAGAATAAGAGAAAAAAGAATGCCACAGGGAACTTACAGAAGATAAATACATAAATATATATTCGATTATGATCATTGTTTTAATTAATGGCGCAGTTTTAAAGATTTAGTGGAAAGTTACAAAAAACTAGATCCATCACTAGAAATTGTTATTGTCCCCGAACACTCAACGCAACATTATGAGTATGGTGCACGTTAGAGGGCGCTATTTAATTAAAATAAGCATTTGTCGGATAGTGTACCCTTCATTTACCCCCCACCCTGATTTGGACGTATGCTACTTGGCTTCTCACTGATTTAGGCGAGATTCTCTATCGTTCCGAACCCTGAGTGATCGAATCTTATCGAATCTCTTCCGTTTCCCGCAACCTGTAATACACCAATCTCATGGTGAGATTCTAACTAGTCTCTTAAACACGGGAGTAGCCGGGTGAGGTTGGCTTTGAGGGTTATTCTATGTATTATTTTCTTTACCCCTCCCTTGATACTAACTACTCCCGTGCTCTTAAGAATACGAGCCCCGGAGTGAAAATATTTTTAGGGATGCTGTTAGTTTTTGTGCAATCTGACTGTTATGAATAAAGTTTGAATTTAAACGAATACGTTGTTTGATATAATTAAAAGTTACATGGAGAGTTGAGCAGAAACTTTTATTGAAGTAATATTTTGGTTCATTATTATGCGAATAATTCTGTATTTGAATTATACTGTTATGATATGTTAAATAAAATAAAATAGAAACGTATTTAATTTTATTTTTTTCACCTTGACAGACAAAAATATTTTCAAATTAAATAAAATCATTCAAATTAAATATCTAACAATGATAATTGAAATAATTTTGAGCCACCATCATCAACAATATGTTAAAAAATTGTAGTTATCTACATAGTCCAAGAGCCAGAGCCAAAAAAACTGTATCAATTTCTTAAGGCTGGTTTTTTGTTAAATCGTTGTAGCCGATTGGTACACAAACATGCTCCGGTCAGTCAATCGTGCCGTAGAACAGGTGGCTCAGGTGCGATATTAAAGGTGTATCATTTGACGGGTGAACAAAATGAATTTCTAAAAGCTGAAAATTGTTATACAACTTCTCTATTGTATAAAATAAAAGTTGTGTTAGTCAGTCAGTCATACATTAGAACAGAGCTGGTCAGTCAGTCCGGATAGACGTATGATAAATAATTATTAAGTGCAATTCGTTTCTAAAACTTCAAATTTTGTCTGAGGGTTCAGAATTATGTATTAAACATTAAAACATCCGTCATTCATGTGTTCAGTAGAACAACGTCCGTCAGTCAGGTGAAAAAGGTAAAGGTATACCGCGCGCGCCGTTTGAGTTTCAGGCTGCGTATCACGCTATTTCTACGTTTTGTATTGTTATTTTAACAATCAGAAAACGACATTTGATGTTTTAATTTGTGGTTCTATGGATAATTACCATTTGTATCGCATCGACAAACGAATTATTTAATCATTTGATACGTTTCGTGCGGTATTATTATGCAAAAAAATAAAAAATTGTGGATTCAGAAAAACATATCCTATCTACACCAGAAAATGTCACTTGATAATGTGATTTTGGTTATTGTAATAACTTGAAATTTAATTACGTTCTTAAACAATTGATTAATCCACATGACATTTGCTTCAACTTAGGTAAATGTTCCTCTTCTATCCAGTAATCTCCTAGGTGCTGAGCTCTGGGATTCTGGAGTGCTGTGCAGTTGGAGAGTATGTGGATGGAGACTTCTTTTTCCATGCCCCAAAATCTGCATTCTTCTTCCTCCACTATTTTGAGCTTTTTCAGGTGCCCATTCAGGCGATAATGTCCCGTTAGGATCCCTGTTAAAACTCTTAGCGCAGTTTTACTTTGACAGTGGCCAGTCAGAAATCCTACTGTTAAACGTAGGTTTTCCTGGACATCGCCAAATATTTCTTCGTCACCAACTTTCCAGTGTCTCCCAGGGCCATCCTGGCAAGATTGCATCCTTTAATTCCATCCAATCTCTTAAGGGATTGAGCATGGGTGTAACGTTTGGCTAGTTCCGCAATTGTCGAAGTCGTTAGGCCGTAGGTGTCACTGGGTCCTCAAATTTTTAGTCCATCCGCTTCCCTGCCTAAAGAATCGGCAATGCGGCAGTGCGCTGGGAATTCCCGAAACAGGTCGGATACAAAAAGAAAACAATCAAAATTGAATAGAAAATGTTTAGTGATCGAGGTTGAACTGGTTGGACCTGTGCAACATTGCCGAATCTATCCCAAAAAGTATTTCTAAAGAAAAATGATTTGAGTTTTATTTAAAATTTTTACAAGAAAAAATCAGCGTTGATATATTACACGTAATTCAATGTCAGTAGTGGTTATGAACCAAGAAGTGATTGTTTCTGATTCATAAAAGATTTACATGAATTTTTGATTATTTTTAGAAGCAGTTTTAATTCTACCTCTGGTGACAAATAAATTTTAATGAAAATGAAATTGAAATACGTAAAACACTTTGCTCGTTGACTTAACTCATAATTTGGATTGTTTGCGTGATGTACTCCGGAAGATCCATTACCGTATCGATATATTTTCAACTCTATTACCAGAAGAACGAATCTTACAACCGTAATTGAAAATACACTGTAAAGAACTCTTCAGTAGAATGTCGATTTCTTTAAAAAACGTTGTACAGTAACCGCCAATTACGTACTAGTTGACTTAGATAGCGATTTTTTCATATCGGTTAAGCTTATTAGAGCAAACGCACAACCAGTGAAGAACTTTCAGTAGCGTGCAAGCTGTAGTAGTACTAAAAAGTTTATATTATAAAATGCCTATTTAACTTAAATCAGGAAGCAAGTCTGGAGATGATCATAACGAGATAAAATTCTTAAAATTACAGACGATACGAAGGAAAGCTAAACGAAACTGCGAATGATCGTCGGTCGGGCGGAGTCGTAGTCTCCCCAACTAAAAGTCCGATTGTTTTAAATCAGGTTGTTGATAAGTTGAGCGTAGCATGTAATTTTTTCTACTACCCTATATATCCCTACATCCTCTAGAACTTTCCGCAAACCTGGAAAATTGGAATTTGAACGTTATTATGGCTGTCTGACTGATGGGAAACTTTTTTATTATCAATTTTTCAATGTTCTGCATGTTCTAAAATTTAGAATACAATGGGGTACAAGCATAAATTTTGTTATTGGTGGGAATTGACGCTTTATCAGGTCTCCCAACACCTTGCATGCATATTTTTTCAGAAAAATATAAACTTTACTTTTAAAACGACTTTAAAAATCATAAAATTTGAAAGTCCGCCAAAACGCGCTTTACGTCATAAAGATGGCTGCCCCATGGAGTGACGTCATTTGTTTACGTTCTTATTCGTGTATCACGCTCTGAGTTCTTGTGACCTAATTTGTTTCTGAAAGCTTTAAAAATGGATAAAGTCGAAAAAAACTTTGTATTCCAAGCATTGCATTGTTCCAGTGTGTAAATCAACGTCTATTAAAACTCCAGACAAAATATTTGTTACTTTACCTAGTGGCGCAAGCAAAAATACACTTAACACATTGCGTGCCACGTCTGGCATATATACCAGACAGCAGTGTTTCTTGAGGGGCCACGTCTTGCATATATGCCAGACGGACAATTGCCACTATCAGACCGCGTCTTGCAAATATGCTAGACACTACACGCTTTTTCTTATGGGATATCATTCGGTGGCCTCCCAGGAACCATAAGGTATACTTGGTTTTAGCAGATTCGAATATTTGCTATTTTTTCGATGATTTCAATAAAACATCATAATTTAGGGTGTATCATTTGAAAATATTTATTTTTGAGTTACAAAATAAGAAATAAAATGTCAACTATTTATAATATAAAACAAAAAAAATGTACCTAAACATATGCCAGACGTGGCCCCCTACGTTAAAATTTGACAAAAATTACCGTCGGGTGCCACGTCTGGCATATATGACAGACACAATCAAAATGGCGGAAAGAACTGAAAAGAAGAATAATATGATTAAAGAACCTAAAAAAATAAGTATTTATCAAATTTCAACAAAAATCACTCAAAATCGCATGTTGGCCCCCTGGCAAATTTCCCAAATACTAGCGTGGCACGCAATGTGTTAAGAGAAGGGCATCATGTTTGCAAGCTATGCGTCGAAACAAAGACGATATTTCGACAAATACTACTACTTTTATTTGTGAGGACCATTTTAATGTAAGTACCTACTTCTATGCTGGTAATTTTTATTCTTAAATAGTTTGAGGTTATGTACCTATATGTCTAGGAATCAGTCTCCATGGAAATATGGTTAGTATATATTATATAAATAATACATAGTTTAAATCGTACTTACGATAATGCTTTAACTCCTCTTATTTCCTCTGCATTAAAGCAGCTGTTTGACTTCATAAATTCAAGCAGCATAAATGAGTCTACTTTGGGCAAGTTATCAGTTTGTGCTTTTACAAAACTTTCGCTAGCCATATCTTTACTCACAAAATATGAAAGAATCGTGACTGAACACTGAACTAGTAATTAAAATATATTCTTCTAAAAGATTTTTATGTTCACTTTCCACTTTACGTTGACTTTTAGAAATAAAAAAAAGCACACACAAACACGTAATTGTCTCAAACAAATATATAAATGATATTTTTACGTCGATGAAGCAATTAATAGTTGATTAAAATACAATATAAACACACAACTACACATAACCTAATGCAATACCGGCCATATTGACATAAGTAAACACAAAAGATATGACATCACACGTATCATCGGTAGCGTTCGGAAATCTTCGGGTTGTGGTCGGAAAGTGCATTGAAATTTGAATGTAATGATATTCATTATTTTAGATATTTAGTAATATATATTTCACAATTTCCTCTATCAAGTGCATCGACTTCAGGTGTAGTATTATTGACCTGTGTATACTGTTTAATCAGCAATAAGACTGTTGCTACCTGAAGTACTTTACGCTGATAGATCGATTTTGATATAATGTTTTAGGTTAAATGGATTATTGTAGATGATTATAATTGGTGCATTCAACTAGTGTAGAAGTAAATAAAATTAGGTTTTATAACAAAATGTGTTTAAATTATTAAAGTCTAATTGAAGAGAAGTTAGTTTATCACATGGCGACCCTGCCAGCCGAAAAAATAATAAATAAATAAAATGAGAATATGAAGTTGTGAGAAAATGGGCGGAAATACTTATTCAAAGGAAGAGAAAGAAGAAATTGTTATAGCCCAGTCAGGAAATAGCGGAGGACAGTCAAATAGTCCAAAACAAAATGGAGGTGTTTCCATCAAAGATATATTGGAAATTGGAGTTGTTATTATAGCAGTTGCAGTTGTCATCTGTTATTTATATGGAAAGTGTAAGAAGCGGCTTGAAAGGAAGATCCGAAGAGAAATTACGGCTAGTCAAGAATTGGTATAAAAGTGATGGTTAAAGTGAGAAAATTTACAAAATGTGCGTGAAAGTGTGATGCCGGTTTGCAACGAACTTAAATACTTGCTCGAAGAATTGAGAGTATTTTATAGGAACTTAAATAAAGACCCCGTAGATAGAAGGACAAATTTAGAAAAAGTACAACGTAAGTTTATTAAACTAGATAAGCTTAAAGATAATTTCAATGATTTAAAACTGTTAGTCAATAATGCAACTTTTGAGGATAAAGATAAACAAGGCATTCTAGCTTTGGCAGATTCAATTCAAAAGTATCTAAAAAGTATTGATGAAATTTTACAAGATAGATTAGCAAATGCAACTGAGGGTAATAATTCAAATTCAGATTTAAGTGCTAAAGTAGAAAACATGTCAGAAAAATTTGATTTGAAAACTGCCACAGGTTTAATTCCTGTTATGAACGGAAATGAAAATGTAACAAAAAGTCTCATTGATAACATTGAATTATACGACTCATTACTAGATGCGAACGGTAAAAAACTTTTAACTATTTTTGTTTTAAAGACACGTCTTTCAGAAAATGCTAAAATTAGATTAAAACAAAATTATGATACAAATAAGGATTTAATTTCCGATTTGAGATCGCACTTCATTACTAAAAAATCAGTTTCAACTTTATCAAATCAATTACATAATGCAAAACAAAATGGGAAATCAATTGATAGTTTCGGTAGATATGTTGAAGAATTATTAGTTAATTTAACGATTAGTGAAGGCGATGGCAATGTAGATGCAATGGAAACTTTAAGAGTAGTTAATGAAAAAATTGCAATCCATGCATTTGCGAATGGTCTACAAAATAACGATTTGAAAACCATAGTTAAATCTAGAAATTATACTAAACTTAGCGATGCCATTCAGGGTGCACAAGACGAAGAAATACCCAAACAAAACATGTTTTTTATGAAAAGTCATAATTCCTCAAGTTGGGGTAAAAGAAAAAATTCAAATTACAATCAGTTTCGCAGGGGACGAGGTAATTTCACAAATTACAATGGTAATAAAAGAGGCAATTCTAACACTCGGCCTAATTTTAATAATTATCGTGGAAATAATAGTCATAGAAATTATTGCATACGAGATGTAAATGAACCTTCTACGTCACAAACGTTTTTTCGTGCCTAAATATGCTAAAAATGTTTCAGTTTATAATGCTAATGGACTAAATTTTGTTGAATTTAATTACAACGGATTGAAACTAAATTTTCTATTAGACACAGGTTCCTCAGTAAGTTTAATATTCTCAAAATATTTACATGAACATGAAATTATAGATTTTACAAAGAAGGTTCAAATTCAGGGAGTCACTGGATCAACGGTGTCACATGGCTCAGCTAATATTACTTTACATGTAAACAATGAAAAAAAAATATCTCATACATTTTTGTTGATGAATGAATTTGACAACTCTATGCATGGTATTATAGGTTCAGATTTCTTTAATAAATATGCTGCATGTATAGACTATGAAACATTTTTATTTACTTTCTGGATAGACGGTTTCAAAATTTCACTTCCAATGCACTCTAAACAATTATCTAATATACTAATTCCGCCAAGATGCGAAATAATTAAATTTTTTCATACTGACATTAAGAATGAGAGTATCGTATTACCAGAACAATTATGCGAAGGCGTTTTTGTAGCCGGAATTTTAGTTAAGCCTGATAATTGTAATAGAATTCCCGTTAAGATTTTAAATGTTAGAAATGAACCGGTAAATATTAAAAATTTTAGACCAAAATTAGACAAATTAGAAAATTACAATTTAGGGAAAATTAAAAACGGAGATAATTTATCGGTAAGTCGTGCTGATTCATTGTTAAACTGTTTAAAATTGAATTATTTACATAACGAGGAAAAAAGTGCAATTGAAAAGCTTTGTGTCAAATATTCCGATATTTTTCATTTAGAAAATGATCCTTTAACTGTTACAAATATTTATAAATCAGATATACCTCTAAAAAACCCAGCTCAATCGGTTTTTGTTAAACCGTATCGGTTACCCTTTGCCCAAAAAGATGAAATTCATCGTCAAGTAGACAAAATGTTAAAAGACGGTATTATAGAGGAGACGAGATCAAAATTTTCGTCGCCTATATTACTTGTTCCAAAGTCATCGTTGAATGAGAATAAAAGATGGAGATTAGTTTTAGATTACCGATTATTGAACAAACAAATAGAAGATGATAAATTTCCGTTACCTTCAATTACGGATATTTTAGACTCCTTGTCCGGTGCTATTTATTTTTCCCATCTTGACCTTTCCCAAGGATATTATCAAATAGAATTAGACCAACTCAGTCGACCCTGTACAGCCTTTAGCACAGACCGAGGGCAGTACCAAATGACCAGATTACCTCAAGGATTAAAAATTAGCCCTTCTTCATTTTCACGAGCTATGACCATTGCAATGTCGGGATTAAATTACGATTCTTGTTTCATATATTTAGATGACCTTATAGTATTCGGTAATAACTTAATAAATCACAACAAAAATTTATCTAAAGTTTTCCAACGATTAAGAGACGTAAATTTAAAACTTAATCCAAATAAATGTGAATTTCTGAAAAAAGAAATTTTATATTTGGGACACACTATTTCGGCAGAAGGTGTCTCACCAGACCCTAGAAAAACCGAAATCATAAAAAATTATCCTGTTCCCAAAGACTCCAATGAAACTAAGAGATTTGTAGCATTTGCTAATTATTATAGAAAATTTGTCAAAAATTTTGGAGATATTGCTAGACCTTTAAATGAATTAACAAGAAAAGGGGTACAGTTTGAATGGACCC
>CAJUYG010002980.1:0-25047 GCA_910591675.1 Galerucella calmariensis
TTGATTGGGGTTTTAGGGAGATAAATTTTTGAGAGTTGGGAACACTGCAGAGTAGTCAGTCTGCTGCAGTACGACAGGAGTGGTTGAATGCTTAATTTGACCGTGAATTAAGAGTTGCGATTTGATCGTACAACTTGAATGCTGAAAAACAATACATTTGCCAGTAAATTCTAAAAAATGGCCTATAGTGAGACGTTTTTAAAAGATTTTTTCACAAGAGTGTCTGTGGAAAATTAAATCGCCAGCTTATCATGACAAAAATACTAGAAAAAGAGCTATAGATACTTTGATTGCGAAGTTTCAAGAAGTAAAAAATGATGCAAATGAGGATTTTGTAAAAAAGAAAATTAATAATTTTAGAACATCATACAAAAGGAATTAAAATTAGTAAAAATTTCCATGAAGTCTGGGGTAGGGACGGAAGAAATTTATAAGCCAAACCACCACCTACGTTTCTTGTATTTTTTTCTTTTCTTCTCGGTTAAACAAAGCGCAAGAGTCCCTAGAAGTATATTTTCTTCCGACATTTTCACGTTGAAAGTAAACTCGTACTGCGAAATTAAACGTGTGTAATCTTATTCGATTTTTGACAAAATTGTACTGTAATTGCATTCAACAAAATCGTACTGCGGTGTTGGATCATGAGTGGCGGGCTTTAAGCTAAAATTTGCAAAATTGTGTTGCATGTTTCTGGCGAATATACAATAAGTCCTCCTAAGTTGGAATCATATGGGCAACTTTTTATTATTAATTTTAGAAAAAAAAGTTATTCTCCTTAATAAGTTGTGCATTATCTGAAACCTATAATACAGTCATCAAATATCAAATTTTCGATCGTATTCGAGGTTTGTCAAAAGATATGAGTTTTACTCAAGAGTAAAGTACCTTAAAATTCGACAATATCGAAAAATGTTACTAAAAAAAGTTGGATATGTCGAAGCATTAGTATGGGTAAAATTTAAATTTGTTTCTAGCATTAACATGATGTTAATTTTGTAACTTAGTGTTTGAATGTATTTGATTATTTGTAAAATAAATGAATATGCACTATAATTCCGCGTTTCAAATGCAAAATTATTCAAAAACATGGAAAACCTAAAAGATTATCATGTGTTTCTCAATTACAAGAGAAACATTAGTTAAAAATAAAATAATCTGAAGTTTCAATTCAAATGAGTGTAATTAGGTACACATTCAATCGTAATACAGGGTGTCCCAAATAAGAGTGACTGATTTATGATAAATGCCCAGCTTATTAATTGCTCCAAAGAGATGGGGTTTTCACTAGTTTCACTAGTTTATCGAAGAGATTTTTTTTTGGCTTGGCTGGCATTCCATCCCATCAACACAGGGTGTTTTACTAATGTTGGTCAGATTTAAAGGGGAAAATATTTATTATTTTAAATGGAACACCCTATAATTTTTGATCTCATTCGAAAGAGCAATCATTCTCCTTTCCAAAAATGTATAGTTTCCTATTTTTTGTTCCATTAACCACAAATATATTCGAGGTTTCATGTAGTAGTACATTTTTAATCAGTAATTTCATATGAACGTATTTTGATGCCTTAAATCAACTCATGCTGTGACCCTTTGACGCATAACAACAAAATCAGCAATTTTGACCACCACATTATTCGTTATAATAGCACGAGATTAATTAAAAACTTTTTTTAATGATAAGTGGATTGGTCGAGCTGGACCGATTGAATGGGCACCGCGGTCTCCTGAATTAACTGTCCCAGATTTTTTTCTCTGGGGATATGTGAAGGATAGGTGCTATAATTCTAAGCCTAATAATTTAGCAGAGCTTAAAAAAATATCAGGATCATTATTGAAAACATTCCGCAAGAAATGTTAGAAAATCCATTTGAAAATTGAAAATTTCATTTACAGTTATGTATAAACGAAGAGGGTAGGCATATGCAGCATTTATTGTAACTTTTTTGTTCTTCCTCCTTCATATGTATTGAATAATGTTATCATGTGTTTTTACCAAATAAACTGTTTGTCAGATTTGTTGGCAATTATTCACGTGATTAAAAATGTACTACTACATGAAACCTCGAATATCTTTGTTGTTGATGAAACAAAATATAGAAAACTAAACATTTTTGGAAAGGGGAATGATTGCTCTTTCGAATGAGATCAAAAATTATAGGGTGTTCCATTTAAAATAATAAATATTTTCTCCTTTAAATTTGACCGACATTAGTAAAACACCCAGTGTTGATGGGATGAAATGCCAGCCAAGCCTAAAAAAATATCTTTGATAAACTAGTGAAACTAGTGAAGACCCCATATATTTGGAACAATTAATTAGCTGGGCATTTATGTTTAAAATCAGTCACCCTTGTTTGGGACACCCTGTATTTAATTCTGATCAACTTATCTCAGTAGCATTTTTCGATATTGTAAAATTCAAGGGTACTTTTTTTTTTCTAAGAAGCCGTCCATTCGCCTGTACCACCTCAGCCTCCTAAGCTTATTCTGGATACTCCTAGTGTTCTGACTACAACCTATTCAGCCAATCTGTTCCCTTTATTAACTCATACAGGTTCTTTGCTGGTTGGTTGTAAAAGTCTTCTGGAGTCATTTGGGTTCTGCCATACAGTTTCTGCCTTCTGTGGTCCAGCGACTCACAGTTGCATAGTATATGCAGAGCTGTTTCGGTATCCTTTTTGCATCTTCTGCATGTAAGGTCTCCGTTATACAGCCCTATTTTGTTTAGGTGCTCCTTTGTGGGAAAGTGTCCCGTAAGTAGCCCCGTTTTGGTGCGTAGTTTGTTCCTGCTCATTGAGAGCAGTTCTTTCGCTACTTTTTCTGATGGTTCTTTTATGAATTTCTTCCCATGTATTTGCCTGGTCGTATTTTTTCAGTGTTTATTGTGTCGTTCTTTCAACCACCCTTTCAACCATGACCTCGTTAAGCATCTGGGGATGCCCACAGCAGTTTCGGGTCCGTTCATCAGAGTTGTCGATCCTACTCTTGCGGTTTCGTCAGCTTTTTCATTGCCTGCGATTCCTTTATGATCTGGGACCCACTCCAGTGTACTTTACTCTTGAGTGAAACTAATATTTTTTGACAAACCTCAGATACGACTGAAAAAATTTGATATTACATAACTGTTTTCTAGATTTTAGATAATGCAGAACTTTTTATGAAGAATAACTCTTTTTCCTAAAATTAATGATAAAAAAGTTTTCCATATGATTCCAACTTAGGGGGACATATTGTATATAAATAATACTCACTCCCTATATATAACGAGTGCTCAACAATCACTATCCCCAAATATTATAAACAAGTATCTACTTTGAAAAAATATTTCCCATATAGAGTTATTAAACTGATTGAGATACTTAACCTCGGTCACCTTCATAAACTTTATTCTATTAAGTCCAAATAGTAGCTTTAATCAAGTTAATTGCCGCTTTATTCAGGAAAAGTTATAATTTTAACGTGGGTGAATCAACCATTATATCTTGACCTGTTCGCAAATTTAGTTGTTTTTGTATGGTTAGCGGAAACGATGCATTTTAGTGGAATGATAGTTTGGAAAACAAATTAATGTTGAACCTTTCCAACAATAAAAGTAATATAGTTGTAGTGATAGAGTTCAGTTTAGTGGAGGAGTGATATTGTAAAGGATATTTTTAGTGTTTGTGGTAAGATAAATCGATTATAAGAAAAATATTTCTTTCTATTGGTGAACCATTTTACCTATTTAAAGCACGCCTCAGCGTTTTAAATGTAGTAGTAAAAGATACCAGTATTTATAATTTCAAAGTGCACCAATAAAAAAAATAACGTAAAGTATTCGTGGATAACTGGCCTCCAAAACACATGCTCTATTTCGAGCACTTGTACTTTAATAAGTATACTATTAAATGAATCAACCAGTCCAAATAGGCCAAGAAACGGAGTATAGTGCAAGTATAGTGATTTTTGACAAAAATCCTAGTGGAAAACGGATGATGCCATTCTATAAAAGACATTGTGTACATTGACATTTTAATATGTTTTGGAAACGCAAATGTTGTTCAGTCATCTGTGTCTGTATCTTTAGAGTAGGGAAGGTGAGTGTAGGCTCACAGCACTTACATACGCCCGAGGAGTTGTCCTCCTAGGTCATCGTCCATCCTGTCCTTCTCAGAGAGGTGGACGGGTCACTGGGAGACATTTCCTTTATATCGGCAGGTGTAGGCCAAGACTCACCAAACACACACTCTCTTATCGACGATAACTCCGGACACTCGCATAAGACATGCCTGACAGTTTCATCTTCTTGTTCACACATCCTGCGTAGAGGTAAGTCCACTAGCCCCATAGTTAAGAGGTGTTTCCCTAGTTGACAGTGGCCAGTCAGAAATCCTACTGTTGAACGTGGGTTTTCCTGGTCATAGTCAAATATTTCTTCGGCGCTAGCTTCCCAGGGTCGCCCAGGGTGATCCTAGCAAGACTGCATCCTTTGATTCCATCCCATATCTTCACCAAGAGAAGAGTTATTTATAGACAAATAAACTGATTTGTTTGACCCCCATTTGTTTAAAACTAACATTGCTTATTTACTATCAAGAAGCCATATTAACATGAAAATATTGGGAAATTTTGATATGAAAAAATGATTTATTCGAGTGTAATTTCTTTTATGTAAAAAAAGTTGTTCTCCTTCATGCACACCTTCATACAATTGTACTTCAGAAACTATAAAAGTCTACGAAGCACAATATTATATTTTGTTATAAAATATAACGATACTATTTGGGTGAAAATTGTTTTCATCAGGTACCCAGAAAAAAGCCTAACATCTTCAATAATATTCCATCACTTTGAAACAACAAATTAAATATTCATAGTATATTATTTGAAAGTTTTGACAGAAATTTACATTTTTCAAATAAGCCTATAGATTATGAGCCTCCAATAAGATCTACTTTATACCGAAAAAATAAGTATTTCAATATAATTGTACATTTATTGTTACGAGAATAAAACTTATTTGCTACAAACCACATATTTCTTCACCCGTAAGAAATCACATTGGCCTACAAATTAAATTATGTGGCAATTGAAACAAAGAATTCTCACCCCACCCTTCCCTATTATTCAGTAACGCCGTAACGGTCACCACCTGTATACGTTTGGCGTCAGTCTGCATGTGAATTGTGAAATTAGATCAGTTTTTGCAATTTTTTATTTTGTATGCGGTTAAAGTGCTCTGGACAAAAATAAGTTTAATAATAGAATGAATGAATTGTTAAACTCATGGCGATTACAAGAATTGTGAGATATCTTTGAAGGTAAGAAAATAAATGACAATTATATTCAAGTAGGTAGAAGTAACAAGCAAGCGAAATGTACCTCAAACAAACACATTTCTCAATTAAACCTGTCAGATCTACTCCAAGAACTCCAAAAAACTACTATGGGAAGAGCATTAATGAGCACACTTGAGGATAGACACTTGCGGATACCATTGTTGGTTATGTTTTAGATCATAAAGGTATGTTTAATTTTAACAATGTATGGTTTCCATTTTATAAATGTATGGTATCTACACTGCTCCAAGAAATTAACGCACCACTTAATATTTTCTGAATTTTTTTGCCATTTTGAACAAACTGTAAAATATTTCATAAAATTTTGGAAGAGCATTAAATATCATTTATTTTAACGACATACTAAAATTATCTTCACTGTGTTTGTTGTGTTTTTTTCTGAATTCCTATAATTGCTTGTAAGATAAATAGGCCATTAGTCGTCTGATTTTTAGCTGCTACATTTGAATTTTTAAGTCTTGTGATATTCTTCTGGTTAAATTGTTAAGTTAAATTGTTAACATGCAACGTGAAGCCAGAAATTTGAAGCCTAATGAATGTGCACAAGTCATTGTATTGCACGAAGAAGGTTGGAGTTATCGCCGTATAGGTGAGAGATTTAATGTGTTCCATACAACAATATCGCGTATGGTTGAACGATACAGGGAGACTGGTGAGCACATTAGAAGAGCTGGCCAAGGCAGACATCGTATCACGACCCCCGGCCAAGATCGTTTTTTAAGGCTTTCCGCTTTAAGACAACGATTCGTAACAACAAGAATGTTACAATCTCAGCTTCAAAACGCACATGGGATTCGAGTAAGCTTGGAAACCGTCCGACAACGTCTTCGACAAGATAATTTGAGACCTCGCATTGCCGCTCGAGGGCCAGCACTAACCGTATATCATCGTAGAGCCCGGTTAAACTTTGCCAGAGAGCATGTCAACTGGGGGGAAGCTGACTGGGAAAGACTTCTTTGGACAGATGAGTCCAGATTTTGTCTGCATACTTGCGATAGACGTGTTCGTGTTTTTAGAAGGCCAACAGAACGATATGCACAATGCAATATAGCGAATACCACCTTATTCGGCGGAGGCTCGGTTATGGTATGGGGTGGAATTTCGTTAACAGGTCGTACGGACTTGGTGGTGCTAAATAATGGAAATCTTAATGCTGAACGTTACATATTGGATATTCTTGAGGAACATGTTGTGCCGTTTGCCCCTCATATCGGTGAAAATTTTTTATTAATGCAAGATAATGCTCGACCTCACACAGCCCGAATAGTAAGAGATTATTTATTGGAAGTTGGCATTGAAACTATGATTTGGCCTGCCCGAAAACCCGACCTTAATCCAATAGAGCATCTTTGGGATATACTCGGAAGGCAATTACGAGCTCATCCCAACCAGCCTAACAACTTGGAAGATGTGGGGCGACTGGAAATACCCGATATTAAGACTCTAAAAAATCTTTCTTTAAAAAATTAAAATTTCCGTTTTTGGTTCTTTTTTCTTTTGTGTTGGTTTTGCTATGCTAAATTTTAGGGTTACATTTTTAGAAAATGATTCTTTTGTTAACAATTTAATAAGGGCTATAGAAATATAATGTTTTATTTTTAATTAAATTTTGTAAATAAAATAATTACAAATTTGTTAGTGGTGCGTTAATTTTTTGGAGCAGTTTATTTTGAAAATGTATAGTTTTCTTTTTAATAGATCAAAATATTCAGCAGCAAGTTTTTTATTCCTTTCCTGCTTCCCTACTAAACAGTTTTATGCATAAATAGAGACCATTAATTTTTATTAGATTTAAACATGTTTGTCATAAAAATATTGCATACCCGTTAGGGTGATATATTCATCCTATTAGCTATTCGACGATCGCTAAGTACAAGGTCATGGATTTTATGAACCATTTCTGGAGTAGTTACAGTAAATTACGGTCCTGGACGTTCAACATAATCCGTGGTCTTATGGCAACTTTTAAAAGAAGAGAACCACTTAGGCTGGGTTTACACTATGTATAGCAAAACCTGCTATATGTATAGCAGACTTGTGTAACATCTAGCAATGTTATATAAAATTTGCTAGAAGTAGAAAAAGTAACTTCTAAAAAGTGCTATATAACACTGCTATATGTAGCAGATTCTGCTATATATAGCAAAAATTGTGCTATCCATCGGGAGTCGGTAGAGATCAAAAGAAATGCGTGCTACATCTAACATTGCTATATGTAGCAGTGTTATACAAATATTTTCCGTCTAGCATCCGCTATAATGTAGCATTTTAGTGTCATCAGTTCACAGTTGTAGCCTCCTGTCACAGCCAACTCCTCGCGAACAGGTATGGCATCTCTGAATGTCGTGTTTTTTCTTTGAATCGGGTCAATCATTCCAATGAAGAATTTAAAATCTTCACTCGTCACACGTAAAAAGTTTTTGAAGCTACCATCGCACCTTATTTCGCGTTTTAATGATGGATCATCATCATTTCTCGAAGCAAGCGACGGTCGAACCCAAAACCTTCGCTTCCGCCTCTGACTTCCTAAGATCACCATAGCTGCCGTGAGCAATGGGTCTTTTCGGCGCGACATTTCGATACAGAATGTGAATGAGGCTCTGGTTTATATAGCATATAGCACGAGCACCGGAATCACTAAAATTGTCTGTAACTTTTTTGTATAGCAGAAGTTATATAGCAATGTTATAAAGCAAAAGTTATGTGACAATGTTATATAGCAGGTTTTGCTTCATAGTGTGAACCCGGCTTTACTAATCATTTCAATTAACGTAGCAAAAAGTGTTGGTAACTTCTGAAAAGTCACTCGTTCTCGTACAGCAGCGAGTATCTTTTGAATAAAAGTATAAATATTCTGAAGAAGGATGCAACACAAATGCTTAATTTGTCTTTGTGGATGACTTAAACTGTTGGTTGAATATGAGAATGAGTGAAACTTGAAGGAAGAAGAATATGAATATTGAAAATGAGTTACGAAAGGTTTCAAGCGATCAAAGATACAAGCAGTGGCAATAAACATTCCAGCGAAGAGTAAAAGAGATTAGCCAAGGGAACCAGTCAGAATGAGAACTTTTGTTGGCCATGTCAGGATGTACAGGATACCAAAATTCGGACCGGATTTGCACTTGCAAAGTGCAAATTCCCTTCAATTTGTTGTAGTTTAATATCTAAAGAGTCGAGGAAAAATAAACCAGACGATGTAGGCACCCTTGCCAGACTCATGCAAACATATTTTGCACAAAATCTATTCGAAACCGCTTGAAATTTTTTCTGGCTGCCAGGTGATCTAAAAATTATCATATTTCCACTGTCCCCTGTAGCGTCGATTAGCAAGTATTATGCCTTAGGCAATAGCCTGATTTCACTTGTTTTTCACATAAGACTTGATTGTGAAAACGGCTACTATTTGAAATAATGAAGCCTTCATGTGTCATGGTCTATCATCCTCAATATTGTGCACCATGTAAATGGTCGCTTATAGAGTCTTTTCATTAGTCTTGTCGAACAGGAAACAAAATTATTATTGATGGATGACTGATTTAATAGACGAAAGAAAACGCTGACCACGATGCTAAAGAAGCTTCTTCTTTCATCACGACAACAACGTTCCAGCTCCCAGATGATATTAAAGTATTATTCAAAAAATACGTCAAGGAGTCCTATGGCAAAACCTTTGGCACTACAGCAAAACAGCCCTTTACAGTATACAACCATCAATCGGCTGTCTTTCCCTCAATTTCTTAACCAGGAGAGAAGCTGCTGTCATTAGACGATTGCGGATAAACCATACCAGATACACATGGTTGCTTGATGTCTTCTGAAAACCTTCCCGTCTGCCGTCACTGCAATAGTGCTTTAACCGTTAAGCATATTCTCACAGACTGCCAGGAATATACCATTACATAATAAGCGCCTAGACCTAGGACTAAACATGAAAGAATTTTCAAACTGCACCGCTGAAATTCCAAAGACATTGAAATTTCTCTAAACTACTAACCTTTACCACAAAATATGAACTAGAATGATATTTCACATATTTTATGTTTTAAGATAATGTATTTATGTATGTCTTTTGTTTAGTGCCAATGGCCATAGTTGTCGAGGTACTCAAATACTAATAAAAAAAATAGACGAAAGAAGTTGATCCAATGATATACGATTATTATAATTTATTTATTTTAGAAATTTCCTATTACCGCTCCTGTCTTTCAATAAAATATCATCAGCTTATTTATAAATATATATACGATATGGAGGAGTAGAAACAAGTTTTTTGTTGCTGGCATTGATTTAGAATATAATTAATGTTTACACCCGTGTTTCGAATTGGACTGATTTGTACGTTTTTCGCTCTACAGAAATTGTTTTGTTTTGAAAATCGAATATCTTAATTGGAAAAATTGGTGAGTAGGTTTTTATTTACAATATAAATTGTATCAAATTTAGGGTTTGATCTTTTTGAATTATTGTATGGAATTTTTATTCATCTCAAAATATAAAAGTCTATACGATCTCGTGAACTTCCGTGAACCTCAGAGTTTAATTTTAATTTCAGATTTTTTTATATTACCTTTAATAAAATATAATAAATTGAAAATATGTATGGAGCATACATTTTTTACTCGAAAAATTAATAAAAGGACCTTTTCTAATCTGGGATAATATATATTTTCACTTTGAACTTCAAAGTTTATAACTCAAAATGCTTCTAGTTTGAAAAATACTTGTCTTTGCAAATATCTAGAAATAGTTTCAAGCATTATCATTTTAATTTCACAGTAAGAGGTGAAAGTATTCACCGATTATCGATTCATAATTTTTATGTCATACCATTACATTATTTTGTTTTGATATTTTGGACACCATCTACTTATGGATTGCTTTATGATTGTTAGTGATGAGCAAATGCAAGACCAAGACCAAGACCCGGTTAGTCTTGGTCTTGGTCTTGTTCTTGCATACAAGGTCTTGGTCTTGCAGGGTCCAGTCTTGGTCTTGGTCTTGCACCAAGACTCTTGCAAGTCTTGCACTTTTTTTGAAGATTTTTTCTGGAGTCCATTTTTACAAAAAAATGAATAAGAAAAAATAGTTTCTAAAATCATTAAAAGTAAAGAAAGGGACAGTCTTTCTCATTATAAAAATTTTGTTTTTTTATATTTAATTGTAGCCATAAATCAAGTATAAAAATTTTTTCATTCATTTTGACAATTTTTTTAGAATATTCGTTTATAATGTATCAATGATGTAAAGACGGAAAAATATAACAATTTATGATCTTATTTATAAGTTTGAAAAAATTTATGTACCTATATTAAAGTCACTGAATTTTAAGTCTCTCTATAAAAAATTATTCTTTCTTCGCAGAGCTATTAGCTGGGATTTGAAATAAACCAAAATTATTTTTAGTGTTGGTGATTAAAAAAAAATGGGTGTTTTTTTTTAAGTTATAGGATATGGTAGGATACATTAATAGAGCTCAGGTCAATATTTTAGATGGATATATTCAACAACAACTAAATACTAAGTTTTCATGACAGTTAAAACTGCATACAGCTAAAGAATAAGAAAAACAGAACAAAATATAAAAATATTCCACCAAAAGTACCTATATGTATATAGTATATGTAGGTTTTATTAATATACCCTATAAATTTTGACCAGTTGAGCGGGAACCCCCTGTATATGAAAAAAATACTTCGTTAAACCAAGCAGTTGTGGTCAGTATATGTTGGGGAGGGGGAGGGTTTAAAATGATCTGCTCATCTTTATTTTTCGGTTAAAATGTTTAAAAAACGCAAGACTCTTGCAGGCTTAGTCTTGGTCTTGCATAAGTCTTGCAATTCTAAGTCTTGGTCTTGCATAAGTCTTGCACTGCTTGGTCTTGGTCTTGCAGCCTGAAGCTAGTCTTGGTCTTGGTCTTGGTCTTGCATTTTCTGCAAGACCAAGACCAATGTACTCTTTCTTTTTCAGTGATCGTTACTTGATATGCTGCTTCCTAATTTTTTTCTTATAAATACCAATGAAATTTTATTTCTTTCCCAATATTCTCATTGGTCTTGGTCTTGGTCTTCATGTGATCATAGCTCTATCAATTTATGTCAAATTATAAATGTTTTTTGTACAACTGTCATTAAAAGTGACACTTTTAATGATAGCAAACAATGTTAAAAACGATTGTTTACATAGCAGCGTGTTAAAAATACTTTTAACACTAGTGTTAAAAATATTTTTAGCACTCCATTCAAATGACAGCGTCTTTTCTCATTTGTTAGTAATCATAACGTTGGCAACGTCTGCCATTCACAACAATCTTTTGATTATTTGAATACTAAAATGCATTTTGAATTTATTGTCATTGCAAATTCGCTCGTTTCATTATCAAAATAGGGAAGTTGTACAAAAAACATTGTATGGTATTTGTGTTAAAAGTGATTTTATTTTGTTCGTGAAATTGTTCAATTCGCTCCGCTCATTTCACAAACGTTTTCACTCACAAAATAAAACCTCACTTTTAACACTCATATCATAAATAACTATTATATTCCAAGATTCTGTCATTTCTGACAAATATAGTAGTTTACCTAACAAGTGCGAAAAAATTCACTTGACGCACGTGTTAGGTACAGTATTTTTTTTACCAGCGTGCGGAAAAAACCAAAAAGTTAACTTATAAATAGACATTTATTATTAAATACATATCAACAAATTAATCACTATCAATAAATATTGAACGTGGAATTTGTAGCATTCTACAAATTAATTATTGCAGAGGCTGAAGGGTTTTCCAATGGAGTCAGATTCCTGTTTTTCACTGCTTTGTCAGCACTAATTGTTTGAACCGTGGCAATGGAAACTTGGCGGAAAGAGATCATTTTGGAAGGTTTTACTGGCCCCAGCTGCTGGGGAAGGAAGTGGAAAGGCCCCAAAAACTTTTACAAATTTTTCCTCCGCACTATCGAAAAGTGGACTTTTCCGTACGCTATATATAATTTTCATAAATATTCTTCGATAT
This sequence comes from Galerucella calmariensis, assembly GCA_910591675.1. Lineage (NCBI taxonomy): Eukaryota > Metazoa > Arthropoda > Insecta > Coleoptera > Chrysomelidae > Galerucella > Galerucella calmariensis. The sequence goes on from CAJUYG010002980.1 coordinate 12,355, forward strand.
GTGGGATAAAGTGGTGAAAAATATCGTCTTTTCGATCTTTCTATACAATAGCTATTTGTGGATCAATAGCAGAAAGTATTACTTTGGCAGTCGACTCAGAAAGTTGCCGTTCGACGTGTCAGCGGAACAAGGCAATCTGTCGAGACTACCAAAGGACTTTCTGCTCGAAATACGCACAAGATTTCTCCTACGATCACACCAAAATAAAATTAATTGCCATTGTTTGTACTTAGCAGTATCCAGATTGCAGTTTCGTATACCTATGTACGTATGCAACACTTATTACATTAATGTCAGATATTTCTTAGATTTTCCTATTTCTCATTGAATTATTACGGAAAATACTGTTGGGTGCTTTAACTTTAACTTATTAGAAAATCAACTAGAATATTTCATTCTACAGTTCATATTAAAATAACTACTAGCTCTCTTTTATCTATAAATAAAATTAGGCGTGCGCCAAAGTTACTTTCTGCCTAAGAGCCCCAATAATTTCACATTATGACAGCTCGCGGAAAACATTGAGTTTGCAGTTGCTTTTCAAGGCACAAACGACGACTTTCGATAGTGGTCGTAGAAAAACGAATTTACAACAAATTTTCCAGTAAAAAAATCATTTACAAACCATCACGAGATTCATAAGTGAAAACGGGTAGCACAGTCCATACAGCGACCCTCCTAAAACTTGTGACCATCTCACGTACCTAATTGTCAAATTAGGTGACTTTCATATGACAAATTATAAGAAATTGAGGTCTTCCAATACTTCAAATTGCGATTTTTTCTTGCATTTATTATTCTTCTTCTCTCAAACTGATTTATAACAATAATGGCTTTCTATTGAAAAATTGTGTATCATTTTTGTATCATTTTTGCGAAGAATTACAATTTTTTTATTGCGTTAAAGTGGCATATGTTCAGTGATTTCAGTTCAGATTCTAAGTAACCAAAAACACGTATAATTTTAGCAAACTTCACACGCCGACATTGAACTGCACTCGCTTCTCGCTGCAACCCTGTATCTTTTTTCAATTTTTAAATGACTCACTAACGATGATATTGAATTTCTAGTATTGGAATATTCCAATGATCAAATACTTTCTAATTACTCATTGATTTTTCTATAATTGTTTTTAAATTATGCAGCAGTGATTATTTTTTGCTCGTCATCTTTCACACGCCCATTAAGTTTATCTTTATAAATATGAGGAAATCATTTTCAATATGATACAGCATATAACTACAAATTGAACTAGGACAACATATTTTATTAATTCAAGCTTTTATTAAAACGGGACACACTGTATAGAGCGTTGCAGTTCGCTTAAAATATATTGGGATATTTAAAATGATTCAGGTATGGGGAATATCAATACCAACCGAATTGGCTTAAAAAGATACAACGGAAAATGTAATAAAATACGGACTTTTCTATTTAAAGTAAGCAGCTTATGAATGATTTAAATTGTGCATGTTGGCGGTTAATTTCGAAACACCCTGTATTAAATATCCATAAGTTTGAAATATAGACATAACGAGCAAGTGCTTGTAGCCTGTTAGATAAGGAGAAGCTTCACTTCACGTTATTAAAGGAGATATTGTTATTCAGTGTGAACTAGGATTTTGTTTAAATTTTGAAAAACCTGAAAGCTCGAAAATACATCTTTATTTCATGTAGAATTCGACAGCAGCAACAGACAAGCGATATTTGCTGATTCTTTCATCATTTGGTTTTTATACAAATCAATAATTTCAATTTCTCTCAACTTTTGGTAATAAACTGTCACATTGACGTTGTCGATAAAATATCAATGCTTATGACACGTATCATATATTTTAATAATGGAGTAAAACACTTGCCATGTGATTGAGAACTAAACTTTATTTTTTGCGCGATCGATCTTTTTTGTTTATCTACAGCATCGGTTGTTAGGTCGGTAGGTTGTGTTTCTAAGTCTAACACGTCGGTAAGTGATTTACTTACCGTTCAGACGTCGGTAAGTAAATTACTTACTGACGTCTTACCCCTACACACATTCAAGTGGTCCTGAATGATATATTACCTCATTCATTACAGAAAAGGAACAAAAAATATAAGAAGATTGATATTTTTTCAATGAACAGAATCGAACAGAACAATATAAAAAGTAATAAATAGCATGAAAACAATTTCACAAAAATGCAAATTATATTTTAAACTGATCGAGCAGTATAAATGTCACTTTTGACATTTCGTTCATTTCGAAGAAATTTAAATTATTTCATTCGAAATTTGATTATTTCAATACCATCGCGCAAAAAATGGTATAAGCATTTCGAACGTTAAGGGTAATACCGGTCTCCAGCAAAATTGGAGGCTGAGCGTAGCGAATTTTCACCCCTGAATGCATTAAAATAGACAAAAACCGGGTGGTTCTATTAAAAAAAATGGAGAAATTTGATATTTATGACGTTAAGCTTTAAACACTTTTTATACACACCCTGTATAAAATGAAAAAATTTTCAACATAGATTCAAATACCTCTGACCTTGCTTAAAGCAACCTGACAGAAACCATTTCCATATTTTCAAGGGTATCCTCGTGAAAAAATAATTTATAAGGGTCTGCAACGGTCAAATTTCTTACAAAAAAATTAATAACTCAAAAAGTATGCATTTTTCTTAAAAAGTTTACAAACAGATTGTAAATTATCTGAACTTGAGAAATCCTGAAGAATATACTGGATACGGCTTAAGAGGATCTTGATCGTCTATGTTAGTTGAAGGAGGTGGGGGTTTGCTTAATCTAAAACAACATAGAGGTTGGTTGGTTTACCGAAGAATCTATAAACTGGAAGATTGAAATTTCCCGTGAATTGAATAATCATCTGATGGTACAAAGCTCAAAGTCAACACCCGGAGACGCTGTCCAAAGTATTTTATTTCAAATGGAATTATATTGCAAACAGTAAATGAGTTACATTACATAATTTAATTATATATACAGGGTGTTTTGAAATGACACTTACAACGTTTGCATGTAGATACCTCTCGTGAAATTAGACAAAATGATATAAGTCCAGCCTATTTACTTTTCGAAATACGGGGTGTTAAAGTAACGACAAATTAAATGTTTTAATTTGATAGCTTCAAAATGGATGGATAAATAATTGATTTGACATTTGTTAGGTTGTTTTTAAACGTGAAAAGTGATGGAGAAACATGTGTCAATTTTTGATCCAGTGGTGTACATTTGGAAGAATATGTCACCTCTTTCCTCCCATTTCATACGCCACTGGCATTTCAAGCTTTTTTATTTTATTTTCTATTCCTAAATGGTTTTCACGTTACAAACGCAAAACCTTTTCCTTATCAAAAAATTTCTTCCATATTTTTGATTTCTCTTCTAGATATGCCAAAAAGACAGATTAACTAAAGTTTCCTTCAGCCTTTTTCATTTTACACCACTTGAGAGAATTAGAATATGCAATATAATACTGCTGAGCCGACTTTTTCGGTAATAACTTGTCTCTTCAATATCATCAGGAATACACGATTCATCAATACTATCCCTCATTATGCGAGATAAATATTGAACACCAGCAAGAACTTTTAATTATAAGCGTGAAATGTAAACAATAATATGAGTTTATTGAATAAAAAAAAGTATTAACTTGAAAGTCATAACTTATAAGAAAAAGCTAAAATTTCTAAGTAGAAGCTAATACCTATTTTTATTTGAATAAAAACTAGAACTCTCTCGAAAGTGATTACTGGATAAATCTTTTAAATTTTGATTGATTACTTATAAGTATTCACTTATATTTACAAGTGTTTACTTTTTTCGTTGCGTAAACAAACATTATCTCTCAATTACAACTCTTTCCATGGAGTGAGTGATATTGAATAATTCTTTATTTCGGTTTTGAGGATTTTTAAAAGATGTTAATAGCCAAGGAGCAATTCCATATCCACTATCTCCGAGAGGGCAGAAATTACCCCGAAATCTTGCTTTTCCTTTGTTTCCAAACTCTGGAATCGTGAACACTTCCAGGCCATTGAGCGTCTACGCTTGTAATCAATTCATCAACATCACAAGTTACTCGCACATTTATGCTAGCAAATCCTTTTCTATTAATAAAATCATCGCCAAATTCTGGTGGTTTTTTAATTTGAACATGAGTGCAATCTACAGCACCAATGACTGTGGGAATTTGGAATCGATTCGACCATTTAATTCTTGCTTCTTCTATGGCATCTAGATGAGATGGAAATTTCATCCAATGGTGGGCCCTTTCTAATATACAATCAGCTACTTTACTTATGGTTTTGCATACTGTAGTATGATGAACGCCAAAATCTTCACCAATACCTGTTTGAAATCCGGTATCACTAACATATCGTAGGAATATCTCCATATTTGGCCGAGATGCAAGTGCACCTCCTCTGGATTCATCTTTCTCTGGTAGAAAATAATCCGAAATATAGTCTACACTTTCACTTTCAAAACGCAACAAGAGCTTAGAATTGCTTGGGCTGATGCTTCTTCTCTTCCTATATTTCTTCCTGTTACGAACATTTATAAAGTCCAACATGTTTAACAATATACTAGCAACTACCGTAGGAAAAAAGGATGCTTTATAGGTACCTTAAAAATCGTCAAGTTATAACTTACTAATTTAAGACAGATCTTATTTTTATTCAAATACTGGAAAAATCCTTATATTTTAAGTAACTACTTCAAACCAGAAGAGTTAGCTTATGGCCATAAGTAATCCCTTTTACATGAAGTAGCCACTGACCTTGTATTCAATTTATACTAAGAAAATACTTAAATAAGAGGAAGTAGAAGCCAATACTTTTTTTTATTCAATAGACCCGTCTTGAAACTTTTTCACTCACAAAACAAAATGTTACTTTTAACATTGTATCATAAATAGCTTGAACACGGGAAAAAACTATTTTATGGACTGGACTGGATGAGATAAAATATCTCAGCTGTTTCACTATATTTCACTAAATATAATAAAAGCCTTCACACTATCCATCGAATATCCCGACAAATGAAACGTTGAAATATTTTAAATAAAATATATTCCATCCTGTACAACACGAACAAACATTGCAAAAGACTCAAAAATATGCATTTATAATTTATTGTTCAAATAGAAATGTTAATTTTACATTCCAGCTATGTTTATTAATATAATCAACGAGCTAATAAGAAAATAGGATAATAAAAATTTTGAATATTTAAACTCCTGGCTTAATTTATCCAAAAATCAGCCAAACGAAACGGTGAAGTGGTAATTTAGAGTCTACCTATATATCCTGACCTATTTATACAATCCTCTTTTCACCCTGTCTCCTTTCCAAAATTGTCTTCCATATTTTGAATTTAAAAGAAACAAAAATTAATGATACAAACCTGTACGTATCAAATCCAAGATAAGTAAATACCGCCTTTTGTTAGAATTACATTTTTTATACACTTTTATGTGCACTTTTATTTTCCCGGCTTTCTGCCAATTACGACGTTCACGTGTTGATCACTAGCTCGTTGCATTTCCAAACAAACCGAGTTATTACCAGACAATTTGGGAGTGAACCGTTCAAAGTCCATCCTTTACATATCGCGATAGTATATCTTTTTTTCATTATCCATGAAATTATCGGGGCTACCTAGTTAGACTTTGATACTTGCACTGTTTATGTACGCTTATAAGTGTTGATAACGAAAAATTATTGTTACAGTTGTTTTTTATTAGTAAAAGAGGTTATATTGATTGTTTATACAAAATGAATTTGTTAATTTTGAATGCTTTTAAGTACGGACAAAAAGTGAGTAGTAGATTTTATATTAAAATGTTTGTTTTTCATATATCAATATTCATATTCAGTGAGTTTTAAGCCGAAAAATAGGTACCATCAAATACAAAGTAAATTGAAAATAGTATATTGTTTTACGAGTGACGAAAGTAGCATTTTTTGAAGCGAGTAGAACAGTTTACCTGCCGAGGCTGGTAATTTTCACGAGTTTATAAAAATGTTTTCGACGAGTGAAACACTAAACTTTCACTACAACCCTGTTTATATTATAATAATATACTAAAAAAGAACATTAAACAAATATTTTATTTGAATAAAGATAACGGAGCTCTTCGAAACATTACTTAGGATTTAAATATTGGTTAATTATTGTTACATTCGAGTAACTATTCAAAATTATAGGAGTATTACAATCAAGATTTTCATGTATTGAGGTAGAAGATGCCACCATAGATAACACGATGCCACATCTGTTATATTGTTAATTGATGCCACTCTACTAATCTATTTTGCTTTTTAATTAAACAAAAGCAAAAAAAATGCATTCTCAATAAAAAATTATTCCTATCTTTGTTTATTAACAAGCAGAAGTCGTCAAAACATTATATAATGTGACGGAAATCATGTTTTCGCTGGAAGTATTCCATCACAAAATGACGACTTTTTGTATAGGTTTGTAGAAAAATTTTTTTTTCTCCTATTCTATGAGTTGTTAATTGAATGCAAATTTTCAGTTTCATAAAGATACTCATTATAACACTGGATTTCGTTATGAAACTGAAAAAGTCACCAATAGACATCTAGATTTTTAGATAACCAAGTAGGCAGACCCAATATTTTCTGTAGAATGTTTGAAAGTTTCTAAGAGACTCGTCTGTTTTATAACAGTTTGAATCTTTTGGTTAGTTTTTAAAAGAAATTTCCGAAAATACTCAATGACCAAAAGGTAAATACATATTTAAACTATTAACTTCTGTTTACAATAATTTATTACTAATTTTGTATAACAGTAACACAGTATAAGAACAAACCAGTAGTATAACTCTTATAAATGATATTCATAAATAGCCAGAGCTTTTGATGACCTTGAACGGATCGCTTTACGATTCATTTCACCATAGGCGTAGGTGGCATAAGTTTTAAAATGACTTGAACGTGTTAAATGTTTTTTCTTAAATATTATAGAGCAGTACACTGATGAGTGAATAAAACAATAGTCGTATACCAAGTATTCATTGGTTTTTCTATATTACAATTTTCATTTTGTTATGATTTTCAAAATTTTTATTGACAAATTTTAATGTGTAATATACCTAGTCGTACCCTGAAGAAAAGTTTCATTAAATATTTCATTGGAAAATCAACACAAGGATGTACAAACTCTGTTGTTTGACTAATATTTATGAGTGATTCAACAATATTATCTTCCGTAGTAACTTTCTCAAAAGTCATTTGGAATAATGTTTCTAATAATGAGATATATTGTACAAAATTTTCATGCGGCATATTCAAGTTTCCAAAAGTATCCTTATTCGTATTTTCATAAGCTCTAAGGTAACAGTATAAAGACGAATCGTCTAAATTCGATACGCTTGTAAAATACGTCTCACATACGCTGCATGTATGAATTTCCGAACATGTTTCAATTAAATAACCACAAAACTAGCGAACAAAATTCTTTTCCAATGAATCATTTGTCTGAAAGTCTCTAGGCATTGCAGTATTTGATGAAAGGAATATTGTTGGAATAGCTTTTTTTAAAGAAGTTTTCTTTTATGAGGTTGCATAATCATCTCTGGTTAAAAATGAGCACCACATAAACGATTACTACTATTGTATAGAGTTTATAGTTTTGGCATCAAGTCAGGCCTATCGCATGCTTCGAGCAAAACTTCAGCTTTGAAACAAAAACAACAAATTAAATCAATGCATGAAACTAAGGCTCATAAATGTAATATGAAGATCAAATAATAAAGTATCATACTATCAGTCTCTCACCTTCCTAAATCCTTTGGAAAAAGGTATAATTTTCCATCACAATTATAATATTTATTGTTACATCCACGAACTTTTCACACACTACCCGTTTTCTTCTTTTTAATGGTATCCACTGCAAAAAAAATGCTTATAAACTATAAAAATAATACCGAAAACCCGTAAAAATATAAGCTGTAATAAATAATTCGATTCGCAAATTTATCACTGGCACTTTAGTTGGATCACAGCGCAGCACTGGCCGTTGGATGAGATACTCATCCGAACGACGTTGTAGGTCACAGAGAGCTCGGCAGTGTAACGTCACGAGATAACATACTGGTTCGTTCCTATACTGTGACAGTTGTTGTGTTCTTTTTACACTATTCTGTTCAGCTCTGTTGAGATAATTTTCAACCTGAGCGGGTGACCAAAGTGAACAGGAAATCTTAAAAAGAATGCTCCTTATGTCTTTAGGCTATGATCAACTAAACGGCAGAGCCGAGCACCCACAAGAGGTAGTGCAGTTAGGGGCAAGAGGGGAAGAGATAGTTCAGCTCTGTTCAAAACGAGCGCTTAAAAAGAATACGCAAAATCATTCAAGTGAACAGAGCAGCTGATCTGCTCGAGCAAATTCTGTAAAAAGAACACACCTAGTAACATACCTATATACGCTTAATGCTATTAGTTCGACAATGTGGGCCCGTTGCACAGTAAGCAAAGGCGCCGCATAAGGTTCTTTTCGAACTGTCTATGCCGGGTTCAAGACACGGTTAGTGCATTTTTTCATTATTTTTTTTTCAATAAAATTCCTTGCTCTTAAAAAAATAGTCTATGCAACTCTCATGTGATGGTTATCAATACATTCGCATTAACCATACAAAACTCGCCTTTGGCTCATTTCGTATCTCGGTTGATGCTTGTGTATCGAATAACCATCATTTCATGCTTTTCATGACAAAACTCATTGTATGTATACATGGGAAGCTGTAGGGTCTAGAACTACAAAGGCTTGTCATCTGGAACCATTGAGACTTCATCAGAACAAGACCATATTATATGTGTAACAGACAAAACCAAAATATTCTATTCGCTTCGACTATTCAATCAGCTTTATTTTCTTTGGTTTCAATTCCATTTCCCCACCCCCCCTCTGTCAAGTGTGTAGCTGCTCTCTAGGTTATGGCCTTCAGACGATTTGCCAGCTCAAATGACGTTAAATGTTTGAAACACGACGAAACCTAAAATCTATCATTGCGTGCGGATGTTTTCCTTCTATCTCCTGGTGTGACTACGACTAACACCTACTACCTCAGCCTCATAATTATTGGCTACGACCATCTTGAACTAGAGTCACTGCCCTTGCAACATACGTTGGTGTTAAAACCAGTTTAAGTATTTCAATCAAATTACCAAAATAATAAGTTAGACACTAATGAAATAACAAATTTCTTGCTGCCTTATCAGACCTGAATTTCTGACAAAAATTTTGTATTTTTTTTATAAAAATGAAAATAATGTATATAATAGTATATTATGCAACAATCATGTATTATTAACCATTAAATTAGAGTTGCATACACTATTTTTCATACGAATAAGACATTTTTTTTTTAATTTGACTACATTGCTTATATTTAATACTTTTTTTTGAATGTCATCTGGCAAAAATGTTTTAAATTTTGCTCCGCCATATCCTCAGGATTTTCTTTTTACAATTTTGGATATTTATCAATTTTATGTCACAACACAAACAACAGATTTGAATGGAATACGAAACATCTGTTGTGGTCAATTAGTAGAATGCAATTATTTTTAATAGTATAACAAAATGTAGTTTCTCTCACTAACTCAGGAGGCTGATGTATATACCTATGTTGATGCTGATGCAATCTATGGCTATATACAGTTCCCCGGAGGAACCAAAAGGCCCCGATATGAGGATCAATAAATATTAGGCACTTTGTGGAATCACTAGAAATAGCTAAAAATATTTGTGATTTATTTTACACCCAGTACCCTGCACTAAACACGATAGGTACTTGTGGTGGCGCACATGTGGAATAAAGATAAACAGCATTTACGAGGCACAAATTTACTTTGCCAGCATGAAAATTATTCTATTATAACCGCCCATAAATACTTAGCTATAAACAATAAATAAATATTTTGAAATATTTTTATGAACACAAAACACATGACAAGACAATGACATTTGACTGTCATCTGTCATTGAAGCTCTATACAGCGCCATCCATCAAGACGGTGGAACAGTTAAGCTAATGTGAAAAAGTGTTTGTTTGCAAAATTTTCCGTGCAACAAATCTCAAAAAATACAATGACTTGAGATTTCATATTCTCAGAATTGAATTATCTAGGCTTTCTTTTGGGGATCAGATCTAGGCGTTCGAGCTGGTGACCACAAGTTGTCAAAACTGTCAAAATCACACCATCACTTAATGGCTTATATCTTGTTCATAACAATCTAAAACTTGAAAAGCATGATACTCATCTTGCTACCCCCCAATCCATAAATCGACCATAAAATGTATCATATTATATGTATACCTTTTTTGATTTTGCTGGTAATAAACTATTGGATACATTTATTTCCAAAAGTGGAAGTGGAAGTGGAAGTAAGATTCTACCTTACTGTCTAACACAAAAGATCTCATAAAATACGAATATATTAGAAACTGTCAAAACATTCTACAGAAAATATAGTGACCGTTCAACTGGGTGAAAAACTACCACTTCCTGGGCTATAGGCCTCGACGGATATTGAGTTACACTTCAAAGTCAAACGGGGTTGGTATATCTACAAGATATTTAACACCAACTATTCTGGTTTGCAATTAGATGGGACAACATACCTTGTAGATCGGTTTCGGCGTATTTGCGCCTCATCAGTACAAGGTCTATGTTCCCCGTCCACGAGCTAAAAGCCTAATCATTGGTTATTTAAAAATCTGGATTTTTATTGGTCAATTTTTTAGTTTTATTTTGAAAACCAGTGTTATATTATGAAACTGAAAATTGGCACTCAATTGATAACTTTTAGTATAGGAGTAGAAAAATTAACAATTCCAATTATACGAAGGTCTCTTTATATTTTTCCAATAAATTGAAAATATACTATTAATCGAATTTTTTGTACCCGAGTGCATTAAAGACAGAACCTTGGTGCTTTAAACAGTTGTCAACATGAATCTAATATTTGATATTCCAACCTTTAGTGTAACAGTTTTTTCACAAACAATATTTTGTTGCAGGCGCAAAAAACGTACAAAATGCAGTCGAAGAAACCTCTAGCCATGTTTGTTTGCGTAGGTGGCACCTGTCTCTGCTTCACCATCTCTGGTATTCTAATAATCACTTTATGGTCTCATCTCTACGAAGCTATCATCAAAGATCAATTCACCCTAGCACCTGGTAGCAACGCTTATAATTTGTGGGTTATGAACCCAGTTCCTTTATCGCTTACCTTGCATATGTTCAATTGGACAAATCCTGAGGATATTTATAAGGAAGGTGTTAAGCCCAGGTTCGAGCTACTAGGACCTTACGTCTACGATGAAACAAAAGAAAAGGCTGATATTGTGTGGAACGATAATGGTACTGTCACTTACAAGCATCTCAAGAAGTGGTGGTTCAATCATGAGAAGAGTAAAGGAAGTATCTACGATCCATTTACCAGCATTAATCCTGTTGCTCTGGTGAGTTTTTTTATTAAGTATAGCTTGGGAAATATTGTGTTAAAAATAATGTTAATAATAGAGATACTTATAGAGATATTGTAGATCACAAGATTGTCTTGGTTGCGATCTATGACATCTTTCAGTACGGTCAATTGGGAAGACCAATTAAAGATGCAATTCTTTTGAATATATTTCAATCAATTATCAATTATGTCGCTCCAGTGTCCAGGCAATATCATATTGTGTTGAAATCGTATTAGACAGATTTCATGGCGTTTTGAAATCAGCATATTAATTCAAAACTGAAAAATATCCGAGGCAAATGGGCAGTGCTATGAAGTACTAGCCCCTTAAAGGTTTGTTCGTAGAGTTGGAAGCTGTATGAATCATGCGCAGAGTCATTGTGTGAATAGTTTTATACACTGCGTTTATACAGTGTGTCCATGAAGTGAAGCATGAATTCATATTATTAGATAAATGAACAATAAAATTAGAAATTTTTGAAACAAGTCGATTTTTGATTACAATTTACTATTATTGAAATCAAAATTTAACATACAGGGTGAGCCACCTTAGTGTGATGAAGTCATCACTATTTTTTTTTTCAATTTCTGGACTTCTCTTGCTTAGCTAATTCCAAAAATGTATAACACGTTGCTTCAAATTGGCACAGGATAGATTAGATTAGACTAGAAGTGGAGTAGCTCTTCGTCCTATCTCATCTTATTCCTGGCAGAGCCTGCATAGGCTGTTATCTGCTAGGCCAATTGTGTGCATATATGTTTCCTCAATCCTCAATCAAACGGCATTTCCATTGTCTTTTATTCCTTGGTGACCTGGTACCCAGGCTATGGCCACAGGATAGGTAATAATACAAAAAAATGTGTGGAAATTGTTGATAGGAAGAATGAACAAATTGAATACAATTACTGTGATACACTACCATGAATAATCTAAGGAAAATTGAAAATGTTCAAATTGGTCTACATTGATCTTTAGACAGCTGACAAAATTATGTCTTGCTGAATATTTCCATTAATCCTTGCTTTGCTGCATTTTCGCTCTATTCTGCTTACCGTAGGTTGTTAAATAGCTTCATGAGCTACGGTACCTACCCTTCATGAGGGTGTCCGACAGGCAACATCTACCTATAACAGCATCGTATCTTTTAAAAAGGAAACCGTAGCATTATACAAACTGGACATTCAAGAAC
>CAJUYG010002981.1:0-25041 GCA_910591675.1 Galerucella calmariensis
GGCGCCGAAGAAATATTTGGCGATGACCAGGAAAAACCTACGTTTAACAGTAGGACTTCTGACTGGCCACTGTCAACTAAGGAAACACCTCCATACTATGGGGCTAGTGGACACACCCCTATGCAGGATGTGTGAACAGGAAGATGAAACTGTCAGGCATGTCTTATGCGAGTGCCCGGAGTTATCGTCAATAAGAGAGTGTGTGTTCGGTGAGTCTTGGCATACACCTGCCGATATAAAGGAGATGTCTTCTAGTGACCTGTCCACCTTCCTGAGAAGGACAGGATGGAGGATGACCTAGGAGGACAACTCCTCGGGAGGATGTACAATGGGCCACATGTGGCCTAAGTGCTGTGAGCCCACATTCACCCTCCCTACTCTACAGATACAGATACAAATACAGATACAGATACAGATACAGAACTAAAATATACATTTTTTTCAAACCATTTAACCATTAATGGTCAACAATGTACCAGTGACACCTGATTTGAAGGTAACTTCAAAAAGCGATCCAACTGCTTACATTTTTTAAGTATGTAGTAAATTTTTGATTCAATAGACTTAAGATTATGGGGTTTATGGCTTTCAAGAGCATCTCCAGTATGATCTTTGCGACCTATTGCTTGTCCCCCTATATTAGGCTAGATTTCTTTGAGAACAACCGTCCTTATTACTAGTCTCCATTGGTCAGATTTCAGGTCTTCCCTATATTGAAAGGGTTCATTTACCATTTACTATCTACTGTCACTCGATGAATTTTTTCCAAGGAAACCTTCAGTCATTGAAGACCCTTCTATCACAGCAGGATGAAGTCTCATTACGAAGGGAGAAAAACACGTGCATTGGCTTTTGCAATTAAATTTAGTTTAAGCGGTTGTTCTCCACGACCCTAATTTGTATGTTTTACAACGCTATCGATTTGGATACCCGAACTGCCCTAAAAATAATAATGACTTTCGTATGCAATGTAGAATTGTATTTTGTGGCAAAATTTACGTTATAGCCAGAGAACGCGACCTAGGGGTTACATGCATTGGGCCATAAATGTTGATAAGCTAGACAAAAACACTTGAGTATTCCTCGATTATTAACAGGATATAGAATACACAAAAAGTAACGAAGAGTTATCAACAATTCACTGTTCATACCTTAGTATTGAAAGTATTGAAGTACGCGAGAGGCACAAAAAACACTGAAGTGGATTATTTAAAGCACACGTCAAGATCAGTGAAAAGAACTATACGGAGTTGTCCAAAAACACATAATACGCATAACGTATTTGATTTCAAACTTTTATCACAAATATAATTCGGGTTTGACCGGAAATAACCTCAACGTTCATTATAGAGAGTGGTATGGAACGCTTCAATTATGTCGGAAAAAGATCGTACGATTTTTAGAGATTTTGGTGTCCAAGGCTCTTGTTGGTACTTACATTGTTGCCAGATCTTTGCTTTGTTCGTAATTTCTCTTGAAATCCTTGAGAAATACTGATTATTTTTCCATACCTTAAGGCAGGTTTTGTATGTATTTAAATTGTTTTATTCTAGCCAAGGTAAACGATAAACGTGTTAGAATTGCTTCCTGCATGCTTTGTTTATCTTTTTTATTTTTCGAAACATGCTACATTTTAAAAATGAAATCACCACTTCGTTATATATCAGGCAACACACATCTCATTTTTACAATTCATTCCATTATAATTCACTAAGATGTATTTAAAATCATTTCATTTGGAAATCCTCCGTGTCCAAGCTGCGAAGGTTTCACAATGTTTTCTGTTAATTTATTTTGTTTTATTTTATATGCAGAATAATAAAATGTCTTATTACTTGGGGGTGCAACGTTCATGGAAGGGATTATTTGTCAAACTACTTTAAACTGCCTCAAAAATAATGATAGAACGGCTGTTGGCCACAATAGTGGCCTTGAGAAAAACACAAAAATTATCTATAGACTTGTAGTAGGTCTCCGCTATAGGGCATCATAGACTTTTAAAAAAAATTTCGTACGCCTATGGTTTATGCGAAAACTAATTTCCTTGAAAATTCCACACTTGTGATTTTTAACCAATCAAAACGTGTATTTCTGTCAGATTTTTTCCTGGTGGGTACCCATCAGCGAATTACACTGAAAATTTTTTTGACGTCTATGACAGAATATTTTTTTTGACAATCTAATTTTTATTTGTTTACATAATAATTTTGATTAATTTCAACAAAAAGCTTAAATGTTTTCTAAATTAATGGACCATTATGATTGATGTTTAGGTATATTAAAAACGCAATTATTTTATACTATGGCAGGTTGATTCGAAGTTGCTTGCTCTTGATTTTCTTGGACTGTCTTTGCAGAAGTTGAAGCAGACCTCATTGCGTCAATTATATCCTGATGATGGCCCGAGTCAATTTGCAGATATGGTTTTATGGAGTGACTGCTACCATGCCCTGTTATTTTAATTAATTGCTGTTCTCCAATTCCCGTTTTGGCTAAAGTTGAAACAGCAGTGGCCCTCGCAGAATGATTTGTTATCTTGATCTTGTTGACATCGATTCCAATCACTGATGCCGCCGATTTGAACCAGGAAGATATTGTATTTTGTATTGTTCTTGTACCAACCTTTGGAATTGGGGTGGTGCCAGTTTGGATTTGGAGTTAAAAATAAACGATCCGTTTTGATGAGTTGGTCTCGCTTGCTTATTAGTTTTTTGAACAGTCTTACTGGGCATAATTCTTCATTGACCGTATTCGGTGCAAGCCACTTACTGTCGGCCATTCTTTTTGAACCGCCTTGAGTGGTCTTGGAGAAAACCGGGTTATACTCAATACGTCCTGTTGGTTCCCCTTGATTGTCAATTTCCTCCACAAAATATTCTATTGTTGCTGCCGCTCCTTCATTTCCTTTCCAGGCCAATTCATGAGCAGCAATGTGAAAGAACTTTCTTTGCAATCCTTCCGGAGTGTTTTCGTCCCAAAGCTCAATAATCTTCATCAATTCGTCTACTGATAGTGCGGATGAACTTGCCTTTCTCTTGGTTGGATCTATTTGTAGCTTCCGACGCTTAGCATTTTTGCAGCTCTTGCGTTGACAAATTCTATGTCAGAGAATGGATTAAATTTGCGATTATACCTTTCGAAAAAATATTCCTGCAACTGCTTAGCTGTAGAATTCCATAGAACTTTGATAACACTCTCCTTGTAGTCTTCGGAGTTCTTTTTTCGCATGTTGAAGGCATAGTCTTCAAGAATGAGCGCCAGTTCTTCCACAGGTATATCCGCTCTGTCGAAATAATACGCTTTTTCGGTGCAAAAGTTTATAAACTGCTTCCATACACTTGCATTCGATTTCCTAGTATTCGCTGGTGTCAACTGCTTAATATTCTGGCGAATATTTTCTTTACTTTCTTGACCGAAGCGAGACATTTTTCTACGTCGTGCTGTTTTGACATATTTTTGACAGAAATTTTTTTTTTTTTTTTTTAACATAGTACTTAATGTATTATAACAAAGCAGTATATATAATGGGTTAATAATAATAATATTAACACTATAAATAAAACACTTCGTCCATGGATACAGTGTCAGGCAATGTTCCAAGAACAGAGGCAGCATTTCCGCGCTGAATTGCTAAACTGATGCGTTGGGTGAGATAAAACGTCGAACGAGTTTCGCCCGATGAAAATGACAACTTAGCTCCTATTTCTTTGACTAGTGCCTTCGCATCTTCGCCCCAAGGACCTAAGGTTTCTACACCAAGAGCAAGGAAATGGTAATTAGGAATGAGACAGCTGTATCTTCTATGTTTGAAATAATTTCTAGTTTAGAGTTTCACTGAGTTGCCATGGTAACTGAATTATCAAGTTGACAAAACCTGTTTTGCAAGAACTTGATAAAGACGAAAATTGATGTTGTTGGAAACACATTTGGTGTGGAATTTTCTTACCGAATACCACACGAGGTGAAATTAAATCCGGAAATTTCCGGAAGTAAATTGATCATCGCTCCAGTAGCGCTACGTTGGGATGAACGCGACCCAACTTTACGGGATACCAGTGTTTTTCCATAACCAGTTTCCCACTCTATCCTACCTCTTATTTGTTAATCTGAAGCTTGTAACATTAAATATACGTAGAATACCGTTGATTTTTATTTCTTTTCATTCAATTACATCCTCTAGCGGGGAACCTGTAAGTTTGTAAATAATTTCTAGGTTTTTCTCGAGGCCACTTATATATTAATTTCTTCCCATATTTGTACATCTGATCCTAAGCTATGGCCTAATATGTTTGATCACCTGGTACATATTATTTGCAATAAGGGGTACTACAGTTGGACACCAATGAAACAGTATACGTAGAACAACAAGAAGACTCTATGTTCAAAGGCATTTTATTACTCTGCATGGTGTTTTTTTTTTCTTTCAGAAAACTGCATTGGCTTGTTTTTTATTTTGAAATTTTTGGATTTGTGTTTTCAAGAAAAATTAGCAGCATCGATTAATATTAACATTTAACTTTTAGGTAAAAGTATAATTGTGAAAAAAGGCGAGGGATCTCAAGTGAAAGAATCAACGGACAGCTCTACAACTTTAGAAGACGACGATATTAAAGGTAAGTCGTAGAAAAAAACCTATTACTTTCGCTGTTCTGATTTAACGCACATTAAAAATATTTGTTGTGAAAAGGAATGATTTTTATTAACATTTAATTGGAATTTTATTTCCTAACCCCAATATTCTCACTTCATACAATAAACGTTTTATAACAAGAATAGTTCATAAAATGATCACTTTCAAATTTACACTTCATATAGCTCTGCTCATAAAGCTAGCCTTATTACAGATTTAAATAATGTTTATGCTCTCTTCTTGAAAAGCACAAGCACTAGTGGAATTACTCCTATAAGTCAGAAGCCTGGTACTTTATTGGACTTATCGGTACATAAAACTTTAATACTATTGAAACTCCTCACAGAGTCTTTGAAAATCAAAGCAGAAAGACTGTTCAATAAGAACCAACAACTCTGTGAAGCGTGATAATAATATTAAACTATTACCTACCTCTAACGATAACACTATTAACTAAAATGACAGGAAACTGAAAATAAAGTAATAGTCCAATAAATGAAGGCGAAAAATACCGTCAACATGGGCATCTGGTCCAGCAAGGATTTTTTTTTAATTTGCAGGTAATAGTGGGTACATTAAACCCCCAAAATGTCAGGTGCCTGAAATTTGTGGGAGGGTCGGAAAATGGCTCTAGAGATCCCGAAAATCCGTTTTTCGCCGATATCTCCCGAACTACGATCCCTAGAGAATTTTTGTTCAGACAAAAAATGAAGAGCAGTTCATTACCTACAAAAGTTGTCCCCACAATTTCTTTCGTTACACCAATATTTTTTTGCAAAAATGGTGGTTGAAAAGTTCGCAGTTTTCTGAAACTTGAAAACTGACGCTTCTAGCCCAAAATCTGGGATGAGGTACCCTGAAAATACACCAATTTCCATGTTTGAGCCTCCAGGCTTATAGATGGCGCCAACTCGCATTTTCGCAACCGCGAAATAATTAAGGCCATGAAAAGAAACATGAAAATGATCGATCTCTTACCCACTCTCGGGGTCAAAAAGTTATCGCTTTCTTTAAAATTGAGACCCTGGCCTGCTTTTATTGGACAGACCAATCCTAGGAATGATTGTGTGCGAAAAGGATTGAAAGTAGACGCTAAAATTGCGAAAATAACTTTCCCATTCTTCATATACATTCTTCGAATACCTCTTCCTACACAAGCGATGAACTTTCACAGACGATACCTTTTCCAGGAACAAATGATGGTTGTCTTTCCTGGTCTTGCTAACATTTATTAGGGTTTCTAGTCTTCAGGTAACCGTTGTAACGTCTTCGGTCAGAGCTTGATCACAAATAAAACACACGGGCGTACTAGAATCCTCTGCGACTTCCATTTTTCTACAGGAATGAACAATATTTATCAAATCATTAGATGTCAATTTACCCACAACAATATTAATGATCTTAATTAAAAAAATGAAACCTCAGCGTATGCTAAAAAAAAAAAGCTCAAGAACTTTCAATATTTCCCTGTGTTTTTTATCAATAAAAATTTCAAAATTTATTATTTAATAAAAACAATAAAATTAATAATGACTTGAATTTCACTTTTTACACTGGAATACTACTAATTTATTTTTGAAAAATAACGAAAAAGATAGTGTTTAGATGTAAAATTTTCAGTTGTTGACAAACAATTAGATGTCAATTTACCCACAACAATATTAATGATCTTAATTAAAAAAATGAAACCTCAGCGTATGCTAAAAAAAAAAGCTCAAGAACTTTCAATATTTCCCTGTGTTTTTTATCAATAAAAATTTCAAAATTTATTATTTAATAAAAAAAATAAAATTAATAATGACTTGAATTTCACTTTTTACACTAGAATACTACTAATTTATTCTTGAAAAATCACGAAAGAGATAGTGTTTACATGTAAAATTGTCAGTTGTTGACAAACAATGCAGCAGAAGGCATCCACGTGTACACGCACTATAGCAGACGCCGTCGACCACACTATAGATGGGTGGCGTGGCGGCGTGCGAGAATAAAATGAGGCATCCATTACAACAAATTTAGAGACAAATTTCTTTTTAATGCATCAAATAAAATACTTGATACACATATCAAAGGAAAGTTCAGAATGTGACCTTTCATAGGATATGATGCTTGACCGGGAAAAATTTTACTGTAAAGAGAAAAAACTGCTCGAAAAAACTCGAAAAAACTGCTCGAAAAAACTTCCCTCAGAAAACTGGAAATTTCCCCGATTTTCCTGAAAACCCAGGGGTCTGGGCCAAAAAAATCATACCATCGGCAAGAGGATATTCTAACCTTTCTCCCAATATCAATTATAAACCAGATAAACCAGAGCACTCGGGAAAACTCCAGAAATCCACAAAAATCGCCTCTTAGAAAACACATTATTCAAAAAAATACGGGCGAATTATTGGTAGCATTGTTTCGGAATAAGTAAAGTATCCCCCAAAGAACCATTATCCAATAGGATTGGCTGAAATAACCATTAATAAAAATAATATGAATAAATCCATGGAAGCATTAAAAAATTTAGCAAACACGAATTTTGGCCTGGTTTTCCAATGACCTAGGAGCACGAATTGAGTGGATAAAAACACGCCTTAGTAGCCACAGATCCCTTCTTTCACCCGCACTTTGATTCATTAAAAAATATTGATTTTTAACGCGAGTTATTAAAAAATTAGTAATTTGCTTGGGGACGTCATGCCCTCAGAGCGTGCTCTCTATAAACCAACCTGGAGCTCAATTTTGGGTCGTCGTTCGGGACATTTATCTCGAAAACTATCTAATTTTTCGAAAAAATGCTAAGAATCTTTTTTGTGGGTAAGGAACTGCTCTTTATTTTTCGTCTGAACAAAAATTCTCCAGTGGTCAAATCTCGGCAGATATTGCGGGAAAACGGATTTTCTGGAATTTCAGAGCCATTTTCCCACCCTTCCACAATGGTCAGGTACCTGACATCTTGGGAATTTAATGTGCCTACCATAACCTGCAAATTGAAAAAAAAATTGCTCTTGCTGGACCAGTTGCCCATGTTGATACCTTCGTTTACTGGACTATAAATGATATGATATTTTGTGATTTGAGGAAGACCCAGTTTCTATAGGTTATTTCATAGAATGAAACACTCCCCTTTTGATTCCAAAAATTTATCACAAGCTCATTCCAATTGGTACAGGGTGGATAAAAACGCATAAGTAACATTGTATCTACTTTCATAAGTAATCATAGCTGCTCGACTAAACAGAAAATCTCTTGCCATTTGTGTTTTAAGTTGAAATATCCATGTACATTTCATAATATAGTCGGAACGTTCTTAGTTTAACACTCACGGATTAAATAGTGTTCAATTTGTCGTAAATTTCAGTAGTACTAAACGGATATCAGGAATCAATTGAATCCGAAATCATTTATGTTTTACACTTTTCTTCTTGTTGGATGAAACTACTTTGCGCACAAGTCCTACTAAGTGCTTGTTGACTGATATTATGTACTGTGGAAACCACTTATGAAATAAAATTCTTTGTCATTATTTTAGAAAATTATAAAAAATGCCGAGACACGTCAACTTTTGAATTGAGTTGTGCGTTATATAAACATAAATGTAAATGTACAGGGTGATTCACGCAAGTATGCCATAGTCGGTGTTGTTTTTTTTAATGAAACACCCTGTATATTTGCATATTTTTGAAATCCTCCTATAAACTGATTCCAACAAACTAAATAATGTATGGTCAATTATGAATTATACAGGGTGAAATTTTAAAATTAATAATTTTTTACACTTGAAATATTGGTCCTTTTTTAAATTAGCTAAATATGGATTTATCAAAAATCTAAACTAACTAATTATAAGACGTATTTGTATATATTAAACAAAACCTCCTACGCCCATGAATTTTATCATAAATACCTAAAAATTGCCTAAAAACGCTAATAATTAGACAAAATCGGTAAATAATGTGGATTGTCTTAAATCGGTAAATAATGTGGATTGTTTTCTATTCTGTCAGTTGTTGATGTGTTGACAGTTTATACTGAAAAATTAAAATCTTTCCTTGTCGACATAACAATGAAATATTTAACTGATACTCACCGAATTGAGATTTTAATGATGATCGGGTACGGGGATAACTACAGAAGTCAAGTTGAAGTGGCAAACTTATTTAATCACAGGTATCCCGAATTGCCTAATATTTCACAAAGTACTGTGTCTAAAATTCATGCACAATTCAGAGAACTTGGACATGTCAAACCATTGAAAAGAAAACCACACTTCGTTGAAGATGATGTGAAAGTGGATATTTTGTATAAGTGTCGAAGAGAATCCAACTTGAAGTACACGTCAAATTGCCCGTGAAAATAATGTTAGTCATACAACTGTTCTAAGATGTCTTCATAAAGAAAAACTTCATCTCTACAAATTAACTTTTGTACAGGAGTTAACAGAAGACGATCCAGATCGAAGAATGGATTTCTGCGAAAGATTGGTGAATAAGCTGAACAGAAATGAGATAGCTCTTGGTACCATTCTTTTTTCTGACGAATCAACATTCACATTGAATGGAGAGGTAAACCGACAGAACTGTAGATATTGGTTAGCAGAGAATCCTAATTGGATGCGTGAGAGTTCCCTCAAAAGGTGAACGTTTGGGCCGGTATCATAGGCCACCATATTATTGGTCATATATTTATAGATGGAAATTTGACAGCTGAAAACTATTTAAATATGCTTAGGAATGAAGTTATTCTTGTGTTGGCAAACGTATATCCCAACGCAATAGATCCTAGCTTACCGAATGAAAATGTTTGGTTCCAGCAAGATGGGGCAACACCCCATTATGCTTTAATGGTAGGAACTTATTTAGATGAAATCTTCCCCAATAAATGGATTGGACGAAGAGGTACTATTGAGTGGCCAGCTAGATCGCCAGACCTTACGCCGTTAGATTTTTTTCTGTGGGGTTATCTCAAGAACAAAGTATATGCAACACAACCAACTAGCATTGTAGACCTGAAAGACAGGATAACTACAGAAATACGGAATAATTCGCCTCAAACTTGAAACAAAGTTCCTAGCCAACAACTAGGTGGAGAACATTTTGTGCATTTATTTTAATGTATTTGATGTATGTGTTTAATAACTGTAAAAATCATAATTCCACCCTGTTTAATTTATAATTGACCATACATTATTTAGTTCGTTGGAATCGGTTCCTTAAGAGGATTTCAAAAATATGCAAATATACAGGGTGTTTCATTAAAAAAAACAACACCGACTTTGGCATACTTGCGTGAATCACCATGTACATTTACATTTATGTTTACATAACGCACAACTCAATTCAAAAGTTGACGCGTCTCGGCATCTTTTATAATTTTCTAAAATAATGACATATAGAATTTTATTCCATAAGTGGTTTCCACACTGTATAATTTC
Organism: Galerucella calmariensis; assembly: GCA_910591675.1. Lineage (NCBI taxonomy): Eukaryota > Metazoa > Arthropoda > Insecta > Coleoptera > Chrysomelidae > Galerucella > Galerucella calmariensis. The sequence goes on from CAJUYG010002981.1 coordinate 10,050, forward strand.
CATGTTGAGAAGGTATAAGGTGTAATATAAAATATTCTTTAAATAAACCAAAAAATTAAAATAGGACCACCTATAATACGAGTGCGCTAGACTCCGTTTCAATTAAGAAGAAGCCACTCGAAGTTGCAGTCGAATGCGCGTACATGTGCCATTTTGTGAAATTGACATTGGACTTCAAATCAGTAGCGTAACGTTTTCAAAGAATGTATGTTAACACAAAATAACAATATTAAAAATGTATTTATCGTATGTATTGTTTAAATAAAATATATTTGGGAATGATTTCAAGCTTTTCGAGGTAGTTTCACATACAATAGATACTGGTGTATGAGAATACTTGGTATCGTTGAAATATTTATACTTTCAATTACTGATTGGTGATGTTCGTTTGTAACGCCAATGGCATGAAACTGTCGTTACGAAGCGACATAGATAAACAAGACTGATTTCGATTTCTGCGCATGACATTAAGCAAACTTCACGTGGCTCCGTCCTATGTGAAACGGAGTCTAATAGCCATTAAATGGAAGTTTCATATTAAGTGATATAAATTTTCTCGGTATACCGGGTGCATAAAATAATCTGTATGTTATAATGATTTTTAACGTTATTTTTAATAATTAATGAGATGAGAAGAGAAATTAATTTAAAGGATTTCAATTATATCCGCGGTATTCTATACTTTATAATTTTTTTTATACATTAAATGAATTTTTAATAAATATTGTATACTTAATTAAAAAAAAGTGCCTCACGGACAAAACTAAAGCACTATTTATAGTTTGGAAATAAATTATTTCCATCTAGAAACAGTTGCTAAATGGCGCGCAATCTGCGCGGTTTAAGAAAAAAAATGTCCAAAGTAAGTGACAAAAGTGAGGCTTTTTATAATTCAAAAAGGATCATGTCGATAGCTTACTTCGTTTTGGAGATACTAAAGAACATGTATTTTTAAAAAAATCGATATTTCTCTTTTCTTTTCAATAAGAAAGGCCATGGTCATGGTTTTCATAATATGTAGAATGAAGTAACTGGCACAATTTTAGGTGTTTTCTTCTACAAGCAAGGTAAAAATAACATTTGATAACTGCTGATATTTCCGACAAAGTGAATACCTTATCGCTATAGCTTCCTAATCCGAAAGTGGTAAAAAAAGAACGACACGACTATAACTAAAGAATTTATGCGTTGCTCCATGGACGCACAGTAAAACTATGGCGTCTTCAATTGAAAAAATTTATAAATATTTCATACTCTGTTGTACAGGGAGAACCTTTAGATAAAATAAATAGTCAACAATATTAGGTTAGGTATGTGGTAAGTGGGTCTATAAGGCCTAACCTAACCTAACCTAGTAAACAATATTATAGTATTAATACAATCAATATTATAGTAATCATAGAATCTGATATTTGCCATAATTAATTTTAATAATTACTTGATTGGCATATTCCGATCAAAGTAAAAAGATGTCAAGGACGACGAACTCGTGTAAAGAGTCTCGTCGTTCGTTTAATAAAGCTTTTTCTCGTCCTTTGTCTAGAAAATCGTTAATTAATACGCTGCCTTACGGCTCTTACATAATGCGGTGATGTTGGAAATCAAGTAGTTACAGACAGAGACATTATATTTGCGTAAAACCGGCTCGCTCTTGTGGTACCGGGTGGCCAAGTGTATCTGAGCCCATTTTAAATGCCCGTATCTTGATGAGTATTTTAGATCCGGCTTTCACCGAACACACTTGAAGATGATTAAGTTTGTTTTGGCATAAGTCAAGTATGTACAACTACTTTCGTTCACACGGAAAATGAGTATGCATTTTTTGAGATCTAGGACAACTTTGTTATTTCATACGGTACACCCATCCCAATTTACCTGGATATGGCATTTTGGTTGTCGTCAATTGTGGCTAGCATATTATCAGCTCTCATTTCAAGAAGCGAGTTTGTGATATTTGTGATTCTAGAATGACTATGAGTGTTGGTTCCTTCGTGCCAATTCCCATTGGCCAAGAAGCATCATTTCTAAGAATATTGCTGTCAAACAAAAATTAAAGGATTTGGGGAGCAAATGAAGATGAATGTTTCGTGAAATTGAAAAAACTAGTCACCAATGTTCTTGTTTTGAAACATATTGAACGAAACAAGAAAACCACGACCTGTCTCCCTGTCCACCTTCCTGGGAAGGACAGGATGAACGAAGACCCAGGAGGACAACTCCTCGGGAGGATGTACAATGGATCACATGTGGCCTAAGTGCTGTGAGCCTACACTCACCCTCCTTACTCTACAGACAGACAGAACAAAAAACAGTTCTATCTGGGCCCTGATTCTCGAGCTCAAGAGAAAAGGAACGTTCACTTCACCAAAATGAACATTCCGATCCGCCAACGTTCACGCGGTACTCTAAAATCTAATTCTTGAACACTAGTGATGTGAAACGTCATGCGGATGATTAATGCTATGTTGCCAGATATTTTATAGCTAAAGCACACCATTTGAAAGAAAGAAGAAGAAAAAATTATGATGAAAATCATAGAAAAAGTATATATTTATACTTTTTCTATGATTAAAATGCAAGTAAGAAGAAGAACCTGTTAACATAACCAAAGTTTGTAATTCGGCGGGTATTAATTTTTGTTTGTGTTTTTGACTTCTGTATTTGCGATTTGGCTGTGAAAAAAGTGGAAGAGTGGAAGTATTTTCGTGATAAAGTTTATCGACATTGGATATGGTAAAAAGTTGTTAACAACTATTATCGGTTCAACTCATTTCAATTCTTATGTGTTCATTTTAGATGGATAAATAATGTACTTACCTTGAAGATTATTAAGAACAATCCCATAAAGTGCGGCCCTTCCTTCCATAGTCGATCAAAATTTTTGAACCAAGTAATCTACTTCTACTCGTATTTAAAAACAATTAAAAGAAAATATCCAAAGTAAAATTTTCAAACAAGAACCCAGCCAAATTGAGGTTATCTTAATTTCCCAACGTCAAAATCATGTCAAAATCACAGCACATATGTGTGCTGTGGTCAAAATAATTTACACGAACATAAATATTAGTAGTAGAAACCACTTCTCTCGAAAATCGGTGATGTGAACTGTCACTCTATTCAAGAATATGATTTAGACACTTTCGAGAGAACTCCGCCCACTTTTCTCATTAGAACATAGATCCTTCGTTTCAAGAATCTGGGCCCTGTAGTTGCCAGTAAAAATGGTTTGGGAGAAGCAATATTGCAGGATTCTAGACCAATCTTTGAATGGACTTTGAATGGAGCACAAAGTAAATATAGTCAGATTGAAAAAGAGTTGTAAGACATTTTGTATTGATATAATAGATTTAACTACTATTTATATGGCACCATAGTGTAAACAAATTATATAGCACCAAGTTCATAGTGGAAACAGACCACAAGCCTCTACTGTCTCTTGTTAAGAAACCTTTGGAGAGTTTATCTCAAGACTGTAAAAAATGATGCTAAAACCATTGAGGCTTTAGTTCATGGAAAACAACCTATTGTGGCAGATGCACTTTCAAGAAAACTCTTCAGTCGATACATCAACTTAAGGCAGTACTTATAGCTTTAACCAAGGCTATTGTCCTTCTTGGAGGAACTTTAGAATATCTGCAGGCTTAATATTGAGTAAATGTCCCTCTTTTATCCAATAATTTCCTTGGTGTTGTGAGGTTGTGACCTAGGATTCTGAATTGCTGTGCAATTCGCAAGTCGGTGGATGGAGGTTTCCTCTTCCATGCCACAGAATCTACATTCTTTCTCCACTATTTTGAGCTTTTTCAGGTCCCCAGTTAGGCGACAATGTCCTGTTAGTATCCCTGTTCAAACTCTTAGTGCAGTTTTACTTTGACTTGTACATTTATTAGATTTTAAAGGGTTATAGTCAACCAGCAGAATCTTTGATTGTCTAAGCCCCACTACATTTTTTCAATGGCCAGATCTCTTTTTTCGGCTTTGCTATTTCTTACAACATTACATTGAAGCTGATACTGCAAAAGGGATCCGGCCCCCAAATGAGTCTCAGTCTTCCTCTTTGCTAGTTCATCTGCTATTTCATTTCCTTCTATTCCAGTGTGTACTGGAACCTACAGTAAGATGACTATGTTGTTCTCGCCTAGTTCATTGAGTTTGTCTAGGCATTCCCACACCATTTTGGAACTGAATACACAAGAGCTCAGTGCTTTAACGGCTGCTTGATTATCCGACATTATGATAATTCTTTGTCTTCTGTATCCTTTATCAATATTGAACTGGGCGCACTTTCTTATGACGGGAATTTCCACTTGAAATATACTTGAGGTGTCCATGGTATGGACCATCTTGGCTTATCAATATTTCTGGGAAAGTTTCATTCAGAATGTTTCAGATAATTAGAGCATTGATTTGGTACGTTTTTACATCTTCATGGTTACCCTGTACAACATTACCTATACCAGGCTTCTTTAAAGCTAGTTACAGCATTAAATGAAATTATTTTTCTTTAAATTTAATTTGATGTTATTTAACACTGATAAGAGCAGCAAAAACATTTTCTAATCACTGACCTGCTTACATTTTACATTTGAATATTTTTCAAATATCAATATTATTATCATATTATTACTTTCACAACAAATATATAGTAGGCCCTGTGTGTATTATAATCATTCACCCACATACCACTGGTTTATGTAAACATACATTTGAAATTTAGTTCATTTATATAAATATTGCAAATAATCTAAACGCGTGGAAGCAGTTATTCCATATAATAACAGGTAAAAATATCCATTAAAAATGCCACAAATACCCGCAGTTTTGTTAATTAAAAATGCCACAAATAGTTTTGTTAATTCTGCTTTTTTATATTTTAACCTAATTGGAACAGTATACAAAAAGTGAGTTAAATTTGATTCCATTGTTATTTTCTATTATTAATAAAACAAAATTTGATTCAAAATCTACAATTCACGTTAAAAAATAAATTAATAATGATATCTGAAATCGGCTTTCAACCAATAAATGGAGCTCGCAAATATGGCTCTAAAAGGGCCGATATAATTCCAGTGACCATTCAGTGTGACACCAAAATTTTTGAGGTTAAAACGACTGGCTTTTCGATAGGTGAATAGGGCAAGTCCACGTAACGTCATCTGACAGTTGCCCTGAGATAAACAAGTGTTTTCTGCCGAAAACGTGGTTCTTTATAGTTATTTGATTTTGATTTAGTGCTTTTTTAGCCGCTTTTTTTATTGCTTAGGTGACTGTTTATAATAAAAATAATTAAATCAATACAACATAACCAAATTAAAAATCTAAAATCCTTCGAAATAATTGTTTATCCTCAGGGCAACTGTCATAAAAGTCAACTTCTCAGTTGGTCGACCTGCCCTATTTTTCTCTTGAAAAACTTGTTATTTTGCTTTCGTTTGTCATGTTTTGACTTATCCAGCATACTTAAAATTTTACAATCATCATTTTATTTAAAAATATAATACTTAGATACTGATTTCTAAAAACGGTTTGCAGTTATAAAACATAATTTACGATTCAACAAGTTTGGTAAAGTTGAGTGTTATTCTTTTTCTAAACCAAATAGATTGTATTGTGAAGTGTTTACACTGGATTGAACTGTATAAAAAGCAGAAAGGATAAGGATAACAGAGACTCCAGTGTCTATATATCAAACATTCTATCAAGAGAGAGATTTTTTAGTAAATCCTTTGAATGTATTTTTACCTCCGTTTACAGAAGAATGTTGGTTAGGTTTATTTGTAGTAAGGCAAATCCTATCTTTGCCGATAGTCTTTGGGTTACAAATATGTACGGGTGATGATCCCAAAGTATCGCGTCCACGAATTATGTTTTCGATTGTTGGTGGTCAAAGGAAGTCGATCACAAGCCTTACCGAACGGAATTGACGTATGGCAGTTTGCTGGTAGAGGGGAATAGAGTAGAGGTCATAGTTTGAATAATAGAACATTACCAAGAAAGAGGAGTATTGTGAAACTGCAATATCAAATCTGCAATCAAATCACTGCCAATATCATTACCACAATTTCTTCATCTTCCAACTTCGCTCCTTTTTCACAGGCTTCTTTTCGCGTATTCACTGCATTTGCAGGGAAGACATGATGCCAAGTGGCCTTCACTGATCAGCATAATGCGGATGTACCTTTGGACTCTGACTGCGACTCGCAAGAGTCTGTCTAGGTTCACATCTATTCATATTTTTCAAACAAATTCAGCTGCTAAACAAAGCCGATTAGGTTGTTTGGAGTATGACATATCTGAGGGCAACAGAGAGACCTTTGCAAATATCTAATACCTGATTTGTGCCGCGACGAGGCAGGCAAAAAGTATATTCTTTGCTGTTTCATTATCTCTCAGTCAGCCTGTAAGAGAGTCAAAAAGTCAGAGGTTCTGGCTGACTTTCTCCAATGGCGCGCATGCTCTAAACATAGACAACGACAGAAAAACCTCTGACCATCTGTTTCTTTCACTCTCACCAGAGTCTAAATGTCCTATGGCTTGTTGCCTCTATCTATAGTATCTCTATGTCAAGAATTCCCATACGATGATTCAGACGACGGCGTTAAAGATAATTAGGCTTGAGAAAATAATTACCGATGTAACTCAATCCATGAAGATTTCCACAGGCACTTCTATTTACGGTCATTAAATAAAAGCTTGATTTTAAAAAGTTTTTCTACAATTAATTTAATTTTCCAATAATTAGACCTTCTAACAATTTGACCCTACCCCATATTTTGGATTTAATGTGATGTTGTGTTAGTTTTCGTGTTTTTTTACTGGATGGTGTGCTGGAATTATGATTTATAGATGTTTTTGCAGAGTTTGAGTTTTATATTGTATTATAACACCACTAAATAAATCTTAGAAAATATACCACAAATAAAAACCATTTTTGAAATATTTTTCAATACGAAAATCATATTAGCTTTTCTATCAGTTATCTCAATGAATGATGCTTTGCATACTATACTTCACGTAAGACGATATACTTACATTGTTCTGGACTATCCATATTTTCATTTATAATATCAAGTATTTCAAATGATGCTCAATAATCATGATGACACTCACTAAGAATCACTAAAATATTGATTTGATATAATTATATAAGATACAGAGATTCTAAAGAAATCACTTCTTTTCATTTTACATGTGTGATTACATTTATTTTAGTAAAAATATAAGCACAAAATTTAACTATCCGTTTTTTGAAAGTTGAGTATTTCATTTAAAAACCTTTTTTCTAGTTGAATATTTCATTTAAAAACCTTTTTTCTTACAGAAATAACATTTATTGTAGATAAAGTATATACGTGAGAACATCGCAGAGCAGTTTTTCAAAATCAGTCATCATGCCAATTATGTCGATTTAAAAAAAAAGTTATAATCAATTAACTGAAAAAAATGGGGTTTTGTTTTTTGCAAATATCTCATAACCTATTTATCATTTTTCAAACTTGAAAAAAAGATTCAAAAAGAGGAGAGAATTTTCAATAAAAAAGTTCCGACTCCCAAATCTCTATCGCCTTGTAAGAAATTTGTAAGTAAAACTGGGGAAAAGGTTTATGGAATTTAAAATAATAGTTTCGATAAAATTGGAAAATTGTATAGTTAATATGAATGAAATGAAACTATCCAATTGTATATCAATACTTACCGCTTATTGAATTTATTTGCATTTTTTAAATAATTTATCATTAGGCATTATTTATGGAAAAGGTATATTCAATATCGTCGGTCCAATGCCAAAACCATGAATGTGAAAAATCGTGATTTAGAGTTTTAAGGATTTAATGCTCTGTGAAAATTCAGATTTTTGTCGGAATAATTTAATTTCTTGGCAGATATAGGATCTACTTTGACAGTTTATGACTTGCTCATCATTTTTCTATTTATTAGCCCCCACCTTCCAAACTGTCACATTCGTGAATTTAGCATTGTAAAATTTTCTTTTAAATTACATTACAATAAAAACACCTAAACACACAATGACTTTTATTATTTTTATTAATTTGAAATATCATTAAACATGTATTTTTATTGGGAAACTTGGATAAACTCTGGAGCTATAAATCTAAGAACACAACACTCAACACAGCTCAAACTTCTAAATCATTGGCAAAATAAACTATAAAAACAAAAAAGGTTTTCTCAAAAAATACTGAAAATACAGTAATAACTAAATTGAAATTTCTTAAAGTTCTATGGCGTGTGTCCTCTAAATAGTTTGAGATAATTACAAAAAACCAAACCCCATTTTTTTCAGTTACCTAATTGTTTATAACTTCTGCAATTTTTGAAAGCGACACTTGATTTTTTTTCAAAATTCATCCGCACGCTGTCAAATGACACCTCGTTTATATTTTTCGAAGAAAAAAACTTGACAAGAAAGGACCTTATACAGACATATTTAGATAAAAACTAGTTAAGTATGTAGGGTATTTAATTACTTCAAATGGAATACCCTGTATACTATAACATCTTTTGAACACGTTGGGTGGGAGGAACTAAAGTTAAATTTTAGTTCTCTATCATTTGACAGATTGAAAATGTTGGTATTCTTTTTTTAAACAGAACTTATTAGTCTTTCAAAAAAGTTGCTTTGAATTATTTTGAATTTGACAGTTGCTATGACTACGCTGACACATTCTACCTCATAAAGAGAACTGATAATATGATTTTCATCCATAAATTAAACAATGATTACATCGTGGAAACTGTTGTGGTGTAGTGAAATGGAATCAAAATAAAAACTATTCATTATTTTTAGAGTAACAATTTAATTAAAGACACATTTTCTTAATTGAGACTACTTGGAAAGTTGTGGTTTTTTACTATTGTTTTTATTAACTAATATAAAAAACAATTGACTTAAACATCTTTTGCAGCAATTTTACATAATATTTGTTTGGCTGACATGCCCTTTCAACTCAACTTCTAAACGGAATGAAACAAAGACATTAATTTTAAACAAGATGTAATCTGCTTTAGAGGGAGTTAGCTTTTTATATTTTACGTTGTTTTATTAAAGAACAAATTATTTGCTTTTTATCATTTAATTTCTTCAAACATTAAAAGCAATAAAACAATTTACTCAAATGAAAATTTTATTGTTTAAATTTGTTTTAGAAGTTATGGAAGAGGCAGAATGAAATTTCCAGTATGAAATGAAATTAATGTATAAACAATATGATTAAAAACAAATTTTCCAGAATATTAAAAATTTTATACATTCAGTATTTAAAATGTATGCAAAATTTTTGTGTTTCGCCTCTTCTTAATCGGTGAACCAAGTGTCAGTTTTCAGCTTCCAACTCCTAGAATTCATTGATTACACAGGGTATACCTAAAAATATGTACTGCGTGCTGTTTTGATATTTAACAACATCGTTTGAAAAGCGAAATCAAAAATTTTGTTTGTTAAATACTTAAAAATTATGTATATATGTATTTATGAGTAATTGCAACTTTCAAAGCAGTAAACTTGTCTTTATTAAAAAATAATAAAAATTATCTAAATTGACGCTGGTCGAAAACAATGGTGTAGGTGTGGGTTTTTAATAAATTTGGATATTTTTTGATCGTTCACTACCTAGTGCACCAATAATTTTCATTCATTGCACAATGTAGTTTGTGTGGCTTAAAGAAAATCTAAGTGAAATGAGAAATGTATTAATCTAGCATAGTGAATTAATTAAAGGAAAAAATGTACTATCTAGTTAGAAATATATAAAAAATAGGGGTTTATATTTTTTTAAATATCCCAGTGTCAAATTATCTTTTAGGGAAACTTTTGTATGTTCCTTGTTGTGTGTCAAACCACAATATTTTTAATATTCTTTCAATTCAACGTTTTAGTAGCATTCCAATTACCGTTATCAAGAATATTTAAGTTTTTATAGAATTTTTGTTCTTATTTGACCCTGCGAAAAATTTAGACTTTACCTATTGTCCAAATTTCTTAAGATCCGTTCCCAGTAGATCATATCATATAAAATATTTCATTGTGCGACATTGTAACAATAGTATAGTCTATTAGGAATGGGTTCCAGAGAAGTACACACACCAGGAACGGTTTTATTGGGTTAGCGCTTTTTTGCTTCGAAAATGTTTGGTGCTCTACGATTATATTTGTTTTTAAATTATTTCTGAATCAGTTTGTGATTTTGTGAATTGAAGTGTGTATTAACTTGTTTATAATTGTTGTTAATCAACTTGAAAACAAAAAATCTAGTCAATTAGACAATTAAATATTAAATATACAGATGTTAGCACAAAAGCACTAAATTGCTGATTTTCAATTTTTGTAAAAGTATAGTATATTATTATGTTATAAAGACGAAAAATTAAGTTTTTCGGACGATGCGGGAATTACCGGGCGAGGCAAAGCTGCCTTTGTGACACAATATACTTACTATACAATACGCCTACAGCTTGTTAGCCTTAATTTTTGAAATGGATCTGCCTCAACTGTTTTAGAATCCGATTATATAAAATCCGCAGTATTACGTGCCAGACAAAATATGATTATAACTTTTTTTAAATGAAAAAAACCGTTTCTAAATAATTCCATTTTAATGAAAAAATATATAGCAACATTCTAAATTATTTTGATAATTATTTCGTCAGATTTACGATGATATATTACATATCAAAATAATTTATAATTTTCATACATATGTTTGTATTTAGAAACAGTTTCATTTGAAAAATTAGATTCCACAAAGTAAGGGTCCACATTTGAGCTTTAAAACATAAATTTTTATTGCTAAGACACTAAGCTTGCATTTTAGCTGCGAATTTTCAAAATACGCTACTCTTAAGAAAATGGAATAGATTATTATTTTATATGTTATGGTTTTCTTACTATTATACAATTTTCATAGTTGCTTCTCTGTAGAAACATTGCTTAATAAAATTTTACAAAAAATTACACAAAATTAAACATAGCCAACAACCAAATTCATTAACAATTTACCTGGCCTGGCACAGTATCTGTTATATTTCATATGAAAGTATTTTAAAATAGTCGTGCATGTGCAAGTTTGTTTCAATCTCAGACAAACAGAAATATCTTCGTCTGATATTTAAAAAATAAAACTATCAAAATACAGACGTATTAGAATATGCCTAAGTCAATTGTGAGATTTTTAACGTATTTTTATTGAAATAATACGCCTAGAAGTATTATTAAGTAAATATCAAAATCTTAGTTTGCAACTATTGATCTAAACATCCAGCTTAACCTCATTCAAACTGTTCGTGTGGTGCAGCATGCAAAAATTACCATACTCAACATAAAAACCTTAGTACATATAGACTATAACATCATTTAATAATTATTATAATATATTTGATCCAGAAGTTCGTATCATAAATTTGGGAGATGATAGGGAGGCTGTTTTTTATTAATAATTATCAAACGACGTTTAGTCTCAGATGAATTATGCTCTAGGATACTGAATTGATTTGCAATCGGCAAGTAGGTTGAAGGTTTCTTCTTCCATACCACATAATCCACATTCTTTTTCCCCACTATTCTGAGCTTTATCAGGTGCCAATATCCCGTAAGGATCCCTGTTAAAACTGTTAGGTGACTATATTGTTCTCGCCTAGTTCATGCATAGGCATTCCCATACCATTTTGGAACTGATTACAAAAGAACTAAGTGCTTTAAAGGCTGCTTGACTATCCGACATTATCATAATCCTTCACTTCTATATCCTTTATCAATATTCAACTGGGCACACTTTCTTATGTCGTGAGCTTCCGCTTGAAAGATACTTGTGGTCTTTCCCAAGCTTTCGGAGTGTGTCGTTCTATACAGACTAGTCTTGAATTTTTAGAAAGGTTGTCGACGTAAATAAGCTAGTTCTTCTACTCCACGTAATGGCTCCATAAGAGAGAGAGATAATAGGAGCCAACAGTTTGTTAATGAAGGAAACAACGCACAAAATTGTATATGAATTATTTTCAATTCCTCTATCATCTCCCAAGCTTTTGATACGATTTCCTATGGCATTTTGCATGCACTATTCGAAATATATCCGTTATTTTGAATAAATAAAGCGAGGTGCTAACCAAGCGCGAGGTAGATACTCAAACACGGCAATAACAGTGGATTCCAACAAAATAAATAAATAAACTTTGACGTTGTTTATGTTGGCATAGGATAATACGTCTGTTTACTCTTCTAGTATGTTCATTGCTCGGAGGTGAAAACAATACATTAAGTTGATTAAATTTGATACCACTATTAAACTGTTTGACAAGACCACCTCCTAATATTATCATTCCAGTATGGTTAATCAAGTTATCCTTCTTAAATCTAAAATGTACATGAATTGTAATCATGTATAAACTATTGCCAGCAGCTTCACATGTTAGAAAGAGGGATCCCGTACGGAAACACGAGGTTTTGGCTGATTTTGCAAAAAAATTTATTGTACTCACTTATTTTGAAGATAATCCGTCGAAAAATTCAGAATTTCCAGAGAAAAATACAAAAAAAAAGTTCTTTTCGACATTTCAAAGGCAACTAGACTCCCGTTTCACATAAGAACCTACTATAGAAGTCTAGGCACATAACAATATCTGAACATCAATATCGGTCAAAGCCTAAGACCTAGGTGGGTTCTTCTTAAGTGAAACGGAGTCTACTTAGTCCTATATTTTCAATAAAACTTAATTTAAATGTGTCATACTATACATGAAAGTATTCTAAATTATATCTTCCTTTATTTTATCTAAATCTAATATTTTATAAAGTATATATTTTTTTGCGCGATCGATCTTTTTTGTTTATTTACAGCATCGGTTGTCAGAACGGTAGATTGTGTTTACTGGTTTCTATAAGTCTAACACGTCGGTAAGTGATTTACTTACTACTTACCGACGTCTTAGCCCTACATACATTTAAGTGGTCATGAATAATATATTACTTCATTCATTACACAAAAGGAACAAAAGAAATAAGAAGATTTATATTTTTCTAATGAACATAAAAACAATTTCACCAAAATACAAATATATTTTAAACTGATCGAGAAGTACTTTCGACTTTTCGGTCATTTCGATGAAATTTAAATTATTTTATTCGAAATTTATTTCAATACGATCGCGCAAAAAATGGTATAAGCATCTCGAACGTTAAGGGTAATACCGGTCTCCGGCAAACTTTGCTGTCTGCCGGTAAACAACCCTTACCGTTCTTAATACTTAATATACTATTATTAATAAGTGAAATTAAATAATATTTGATGTGAAATATGTGAAACTATAAGTAAAGATTCAGTTTCCTAAAGTATCAAGAACTGAACTGTTCCAAAGATGGTATTATAAAAAAACTACAATTTGACTCCTTTTATTCTATACTGACTATAGCAAAATAACAAATCTATCAAGGTATAGATTCATTAGCCTGTATAAATATACAGTTATGTAGGCCACAGAGGGAGTAGTGAGTACTTATGTTTTTCTGTTGAACTACTACCAAGTTCTCAATACTAATGTTCTTCAAAAAGAGGAAGGGAAAATATCATTCCATTCACTCTTCCCCTTTCTTTAAATAAGCCGCAAATTTTTCGACGGTAATCTTCAAAATACTATCAAATTTTTGCAAAATCAGTCAAAAACTCTTGTCTTAAAAAAGTTTCTATTTGCAATTTCGGGGCCCTACAACAAGATCCAGTACGAAAATATTATGTGTACCTTTTCCCCAGTTTATAGTATTTCGAAGACATTTAATTTAAAATTGAAATAACTAAATTTGAAATGACAACATAGCAACCAAGTTATATTAATAAGAATGAAAAAGTGGAAAGATCCAAACAAAACATTGCAATCAGACGTTTTTAGAAACCCGGACGTTTGTCAATGGGTCCTTTTTAAAATGATATTTGGTAAAGATTGTGTTGCCGATTTTTAAATTGAATTCTCATAAATATATGGAGAAATCAGGAAAACTTTAAGCATAAAACGTTAACATGACGTGATGATTTTAAAGACGTCGGTGATATTGAGAAAAATTGTTTAAAATAGTTTAATACTGAAAAATGAAATATTTTCCCTTCATTTTTTCCAATTATTTATAACACACATTACATTTATACCTACTTGTTTTCGAAAAAGTGCATTGTACCCTACATTATTTAACGATAAATCTAGTTATATAACAAAAACATTAATACATTTCGCATTGACTATGATTTTTCTTCGAAATACATAACATAAAAATCGTAACAAATAAATTGTAAGTCACAATAATGCCCTGACGCAAAAGATAACATGTTTATTTTCTGGGCAACGCTCAGAAGATAAGAAAGGTGGAGTTGACAGAAGTTCGACGGTTATAGCAAAAGAGCCTGAAGGTAAAGTCCTTAATTCCTTATTTTTATTTTTAACCCTTAATAATGAATATAAATTATCTTTGAATGGAATTTCACTAATTGTTTGACTACGCTATTTTCATATGTAGGTTACAGTTACAGCATTTATAATCGATTTTGAATTTGGGTCATTTTTATGGAAGGGTAACGTTCGCGGTTACCTTGGTGGCGCCTATGTAACCGATGATGGGGGGAAACATAACACACTCCGATACTATTTAGGGCTTCGTTTCCATACTTGCCTAATTAAATGGATATATACAGGTAGAAATATTTCAATACACTGTGTTATTTATAAGATACGACATAGGGATTCCTGTACAAAAATGTCAAACGCGAGCTAATTTTTTTACCAAATAGCGTTCATAAAAAATAACTTGGAAAGGTCGTTGAAAAATATACACCAGTCATTATTGACATTCGAAATCGAAAATTTAACTATAATTCCAAAAGTTTTCAAACTTCGGTCAAGTGAATGGTACATTGAGACGACAATAAATCTCATTTTGCAACCTTGTTCGAAGTCCGGAACATTGTTAAAATTGCAATTAAATTAATTTTTGCTG
>CAJUYG010002982.1:0-25037 GCA_910591675.1 Galerucella calmariensis
CCGAGTATTTCGAACGATTAATTGTAGATGTCGCCCACTCCGAGATTATTCCCTATAATGACAAATTCAAAGTAAAATTTTGACGTTTCGATGTAAACAAGGTTTTATCGATGAGGAAGCAGAATTATCAGTATAATACCGAATGATTGGCTAGAATAATGTATTGCTATTGGTTAAAACCACCAAAATGTCAGATTTTGACAAGTGAAAAAAATAATCAGTAGTAATACCCCTAGGGTCTTGATAATACCGAGATAATTTTGTCATAGATAATGCTGAAAGCGTGTTGCTTGATAATAGCCCAAGGCCGAAGGCCGAGGGCTATTATCTTTGAGCAACACGCTTGAAGGATTCTCTACGACAAAATTTTGAGTATTTATCAAGACCCGAGGAGTATTTGATAAGATAATTTTTTACTTTGTAGATATCAAAAAATTGATTGTAAATCTGACGTTTAATAATTTATTAGTTATAATCAAACAAATATTATTCATTTTTATTCAAAACTACAGTTGTGAAAAGTACAATAATTGGTAAAATAATTGAATCGTTAGATGCCATATCAAATTATTTGCGACATTTTTAATCCAGTTGTCAGTTTGACGTTTAATTAATTTTTAATAAAAAGTAAACACCAAACTGAAAACACCACATGTAAGGGTATTATCGCTGTACTACAGCGGTGATTGGATGAAATTTGACACATGACTTGAAATTAAGTAATTTGATTGGTTACTATATTCAGTAAAAAATTATCAATGTAATACCAATAAGAAAGTTTTTTCTCTAGTTTTGTACTATATCCCTATAAGAGGAAAGTTGTTTTAAAATTATATTGTTCCATATCCACTAAGCAATAGGGCGCATGCTTTATCCACCAGAAGGATTTGGTAAAGTGAATATAATGTTGTTATATATCCACCCTCTATGAATCGTCTTAACACCACCCACTGGCCTATTTCACCTTTTCGTCGGATCCGCTGCTATTTTGGCTGTTAAATTACTTTGTTTTTGTTCCGTGAGATCAAGTTATTAATGAAAGTATTTTTGTTATTATGATGTGTGAGGAAGTGACACAATTTCTCCTGGAAAACGAATCTGGCAAAACAGAAAAGTGAGTGAAGATGTTTAAAAATTCAATACATTCCTTTTAACCTAAAATTGTATTTTGCGGGTAAATCGCCTCCATTAATTGAGTTAATTGGCCGGTCTTTGTCATATTTGTTTTAAGTTCCATAATTACATTTTTCAATTGTTATTTTCATACTAAAAAAGCAACGATACGTACTGAAGTTCAAAATTAACTTGATTTGTTTTTTTTTAAGAAAAAATTGTAATTATAATTTCTTTTTAAATTTTTGCATTTTAAGTAGTTCTACACTGATTAGTTCACCTCCTCCTGAAAAACCAATCGAGTGTACTACTGAAGTTTGGGAGTAAGTTCTTTAAACGAACATTTTCTTATGCTGATTCTGAAAATTTTTGTTATTTTTTTTTCTACTAGCGTGCGCCCACGTTTCTGCACTGTTTTTAGTGTGGAAAGAGTCACTTTTCCGCACTAGTGCGGAAAGTATATTTGTTAGGTTTTAGGGGAGTATACTGATTAAGAATTTATTGAAATTATGAAATAATTTTTAACAAAAAAAAAACGTTTTTTTCATTAATTTTTAATGGCCCTTATATAAGTCTCATCAAATGAAGGTCAAATAACTAATTTGTGTGTTTGATAATAAATGTTGCTTTTTGTTTACTTTTGGGTTTTTTCCGCATGCTAGTAGAAAAAATAGTATACCTAACACGTGCGTAAAGTGACTTTTCCGCACTAGTTAGGTAAACTACTTACTATATTATGTAAAATAGGGTCGTAAATGTGTCGATAAACTCAGTATTTTTAATTTGAAAAATATTTACCAACATGATAATTTTTATTTTAAATGCCGCGTCGTCCACTTAAATTTGAAATATATAGGTTGTTTAATTAGTAACTTGTCCAAATTTGCTCAAAATAAGAATTAAATTTAAAATTTGATATATACCTTTTGTCAGGTTTACAACCTTATACACAGGCACTTTTTTTGGCCAACACAAATTTCAACCGTACTTTTTTTTTAGCAGACTGTCTCAAATAATTGGTGTTGGAAGATTCTCAATCAAACTATGATAATACCACAGCAACAATTTTTTTTGAAATTACTAATATTACCGGAAACCAAGAGGTACCTAGAATAATAAAAACTGCTTTATCTCAAAAGGTGGATAATTCTAAAAACAAAAAGGGAGACAATAATTATTCTCAAAAAGCAAATAAATCTAAAAACAAACAGAAGCCTAGAACCAAGAAAAATATTTCGAAAAAATAATAAAATGGTATTTTATTTAGCAACATGTTTTTCCCAATTAGTTACTAAACCAAACCCAAAGTACAATTTATTTTTTATTTTGAATTTTTATGTTATTTTAACATGTTTTTCAATTCAAAAATAAAAATTTGTTTCATTTTTGCGTTATTATTTTACTTATTTATCTGAAATACCGGCTGAACATCTTAATATTATATTAGTCTATATCCATAAATATTGTTCTATATCCTAACAATTCACTAAAATGACCGTAAAAGTGGTGGTTTGTTCTATCTCCAAAATTAAAATTTGAGATTAAGAAAAAATGGCTGGTGTGGTGTTAATTCTATTGGTTTAAAATAAACGTAAATTTTTATACAAACGCAGATAGTCTATACAAATAAAAATATATTTATATTATTTAATGAATTGTAAGGACTCATCTTTGATTGTGATTTTCTCGAAGTTACAAAAATGGGATATAGAACAATTTAATATTCAGGTAACGAGTTGGTGATTTGAAAATTCTTTGTTCGGAGAAAGAAATTTGCGGTTTCGGATCAGTTGCCAACTATCAGAATAATTTGCTGACCGGGATCAAATTTTCAGTTTGAACATGAGAACATGCGTATTGTGATGCTGTGGAAAGTGACAAATTTTTACTATTTTTCTATTATAGTGAAAAAAAAAACACGGAAATAGATAACCAGTCAGTTGCTTTTAAAATAATACGTGAGTAAAATAATTTGTATGTTGTAATACCGGACATTTAAAAAAAATCTCTGGCTTCTTATTAGGATGACCAAAGAATGACACACACATTATAAAATTATTTACTTATTTTTTATTTTTTCAGCTCCTCCTCAAGTGATAATGAACTTTTAATTCATTTTTTTCAAAGATATCACTGTCAAATTGTCAAAATTTTCCATCCGTTCGCCAATCGATTTACAACGAATCATAACGGAATGTCAAAGTTTGACAAATTTCCAATCGATTGGAAATTCCTTCTACGAACAAACCTATTGTATTCTTTTTTTTGTAATGTGATGTATCTATATACTTTTTTCAAGAATTATTTATTATATCTCTTCTACATTACCACTCATTTTATCTTCTCAATAAAGAGCACCTTATAAAGCTACTTATAAACGTCTTATACTAACTCCAAACTCTTGTTTCCCGTTTTCAAAACCTTATTTGAAAGTTTTCCAAAGAAGAAACAACATTTCTGGAGCTATAGAGGTTACATACAATCTCCATTTACATTTTGTTTTCTTCAAACCATCACAAATGCCATAAATTATGGTGATAGTCGAATTTTGTAAATAAAATTATCTTAGGAAACATTTTGCAACAAAGTTTCATCTAAAACGAAATATCTGGAACGTGATTTAACAGTAATTAATCATCATCCCAAACATGAAAATATCTCGCGACCATAGTGTTTACTAAAGATGTAGTCATCTTCAAGTAGGCAAAATAAGTTAAGTTCGCATTAAAACAAAATTTCAAACGTTTGAACCCTCTTGAACTCCTAAGAACAACGGCGGCATTTGTGCTACAGTTAAATCGCTATTTTATTAAAAAGTATCCTAACAAGAAGCAGCATCTAACATCGCAATTACTTAAATATCGTTTTATTGTGGATAACTTTGCGATAGTTATACAGCGTGGAAGAAGTTTTAAAAGCAACTGCTTTTCTTTAGAGTGAAACTATATTGACTTGTTCACAAAAGCTATTTCAGTCCAAACTTAACCCGCACCATTGAATATTATGCTTTAGGATTCTAATGAAATAAAAATAAAATCGAATGCCAAGTCAGTCTTATTACTAATCAGTCAAATTAAGTTGACGACTTCTAGATAGACATTTATCAAATTGTTTGCACAAGTAATAATTTACCTGCGATTACTTCTTAATGTCAAGCAAAACAAGAAACAATCTAAACAAAACAAAACTTATTCTCTTCAAGTTAAGCAAAAATGATTATTCATATTTTTGGTTTTCCTATGGGATTGAGTGACCGATAGTAGACTAGCTTGTGCTTGTCCACGCTCGCCGCTCGCTCGTTTGAAGAATGTAAAAAGCCGGACACCATTTATTTTGGCCGGACATGATATCAAAAACCCTAACCATGTTCGACTTTATACGGACGCCTGGCAACGCTTACTGCTGTCAATAATTGTAAGTCTACGAGCATTGAAACTAGACAAATTGTTAATACCTATGTGCCTGCTATTACAGTTGCGACTGAATCATCAATTTGGCGACAATTTTCCACTTTTTGCGATGCTAAAGGATATACATTTCAACCAGATACTGCCATTAAGAAGAAATTGAATCTAATATTGCAAGATTGGTTATATGCGATATTTCTTGAATAAATTTTGCATTGATACGTTTCTGAATATCTCATGCATTAAATTGTTCTGCCGAATTACACTTGGTGTTTGTATTTATATCGGGTGAATATAAATTGCTTATTTGGCAATTTGACTCGCAAAACTGCCACCCTAATTGCTAGGCAACAGTTTCTCATTAAACAACCCAAATTTACCCGATAAAATACAAACCTCTCGTGTCATTGTAAGTGATAAATTAACACCAATGTTAAAATGTCATATACCTGGAAATGTTATTGTCACTTTGACATCGATAAAAAAGGTGCATCCTTTTTTATCGCGATAAAAACTCCTCTTCCTCAATATCTAGTAAGCGGACGTCACTATTACACAATGGCAATAAGTCGCAAGTTAATAAAAATAATTATTTTTGTTGTTCATCCATATATTCTGTCGTTAATTTATCTTGCCAAAAAACACTCGAGCTTTTCTTTTATCGGATAGATTTCTCTTCAACTCAAAGTTTTGTCAATCACTAAATTTGCTCGAAAAACTGACATTAGATAAAAAAGCAAAAGCTCTTGTGTTTTTACTGTTGATAAAAATATAATGATTTTGAGGAAAAAAATTAACAATCTCTTGTTAATAGATGTCAAAGGTATTAGTATTTGGTATTATCTTGGAAAAGCAAAGAACAAAGACTTAGAAGCAACAACTACTTCCCTGGCTATATGCAACGAAGGACATTGAAGTACATTTTAGTTTGCAATTCCAAATAACTATGTCAGTTATAGACCGGCTTCGGCGTAGGTATTTGTTACTTCCTCAAAGAACCATTTGAAAAAATCATATTATGAAAAAACGTTACTCTCTATTTACTTTTCATTTTGTTGAATAGGCAAGCAATTTTTCAATACCAAATGTATTTCTGAGCTATATATACTTCTTTAAAATACTGAAAAAGTAATGAAAAATGCGGGAAATTTCGCAGTTTAAATATTGTTTTCCGATATTCACTTGAATATTGATCTAAAAGTGTATTTTTATATCTGTAAAAATTCACAAAGAATCGATTGGTAGCAATATCAACATTGTAATTATCTTATTTCACGGGTTAATAATACGTTTTTCAATTCACCCACTTAATAATTTGTAAAATAAAATAAGCCAGGAATCTCTATACTGCTACATTAGGCCAAGCTACGGATCATGCGAGTATAGTAATTTTTGACAAAAATCCTAGTAGTAAACGGATAATGCCATCATATAAAGGACATCCCGTAGTATCATTTTGATATGTTTTGGACACCCAAATGTTGTTCAGTCATTTGTTATAAACAGTTAAAACGAAAAAACCTTCTTTTTTTTCATGTAGCGTGAGACGTACGGAAGCAATTTCAATGGTACAAATGGGTAAATTGTAGATAATTAAAATACGAACAAAATGAGGGGTCGAGCGAGTCAATTGGATGATTAGGAACCGAGAAAATCAGTCATTTTTTTGAAAATTCATATCTTCATCATTTTTCATTTGCAAGTGCTGAGAGTTGGTACAAAAGAAGTTCTTCGTATGCCATTCATATGCGCGGAGAACAAACGCCAAGCGACAGTGTCTGGATGCGTGATAGATTGTCCGCTTTTAAATTTGAAATCGGTTTTGAAAAGTATAGACGTAGAGCAGCAAGACGTATATGTTCGAATTCTATTAAAATAATGTGAAGTCGGCCAAAACGCCCGAGAGCACCGCTAAAAATGACTGAGCGCCGGAAAGTAACGGAGTAGAGGGATAGCAGGTTTAAGGGTCATCTACCAAATTCGACCTTGCACAATTATGCTTTGTATATTTTTTTGTTTCCCTACGTCCTCACGTTTAAGTTCACATAACGAAAATTTTATTAGAAATATGAAAGCTCCGCAACATGTATAGGTAGCCAAGCGGTCCAAGCGGATTTTGGTTCACGTACTACTCTATAAGCTTCGTCAGTACTGAACTGGGAGACCGCCGAGCGTTGTATCCATGTTGTATCAACAATGGAACGGCACGCGACTACCGAAGCAGAGAGACAATGTCAGTCATAGAAGGATAGAAAAGCGAGAGATGGATTTTTACCCGATATTTTAGTGGTAGCAACCGAATTTCAATAAGGAATTGTACGGTCATAAGTAATTTGAGGATTCTGAGATTTTTATATAGTATTCATAAAGCTCCAAATTAGACTTCTTATCAATTAGTTTTTCCATTTAATCCATATTTAATTCTTTACAAGGGCTCAAACTTTGCTTAATATGTGTAATTACCTCATGATTCGTATTTTTTTCAACAAAATTTGGGTAGCATTTCAGTTTTTATTCAATGAGAACTCTAAGTTCAACATTAATCTACATGATATATTTTTTCCATAATTTTCAATACATCCATTACCTCAAAATTCTTTGCCAAAAATACTTTGATATTTTGTCAAATCGCTGCCGATAGATTCCCCTTAAAGTAGAGGCACACTATATAGATATATGCAAGCACGCTGGCGCTTGGCGTAATCGTTCATTTTTAGCGGTGCTTTTGGCCAACTTCGCATTATTTCATTACAAATCTAAAATATAAATGTTATTACTCCACCTTGACAATTTCCAAAACAGTTTACAAATTCCAAATCGGAAAATCGACAACGCATCCAGACACTTTAAAAATTATCGTATGAGAAAATTAAAATTGCAATTGCCATAAAACTAACCGTCGCTTGGCGTCTGCTCTTCGCGCATATAAAGGCCATACGAAGAATTTTTTTGTTTCAGCTCTTGCAATTGAAAAATGACGAAGATTTGAATTTTCAAAGAAATTAGATAGAAACTATAAAATATAAAAATGTTCAAAAGTTAACTTCAGTTTGCCCCAAATAGGGAAATACTTTATATTAATTTAATGTGATTTTTAATTTTTTATGATTGTGTAGTCAATGTGTTGTCGACTTTTTCATTTGGTTTTTCTTGTATATACTTGACGAGTATCTCACTGATGTTGGCGTAGCAACCGAAAGTGCTTTGCAATTTTGTAAAAATTGAATTATTTTACACAGAACACCTACTCTGTTTTCTTGACTTAGTCCGTTTTACGCTATATGAAAAAAACTGAAAAAATAAGGTTTTCTCGTTTTATATGTTTATAACAAATGACTGTACAACATTTGCGTGTCCAAGACATATCAAAATTATACTACGCAATGTCTTTCATATGATGGCATCATCCGTTTTCTACTAGGATTTTTGTCAAAAATATTCACCTATTGCTTGGCCTACATACCTACTTTCCTGTATTGGGTGGAGCTCTGCTACCCTAGCGAAGATAATGGAGGGAACCATTTTTGTATATTATAGCGTTATTATAGTTATGTACATATTTGTCAAGTGTTTAGTCTTAGTATCTTAAAATGTTTGTTAAGGAAAGGGTTAGTTAGTTTTTTGAAAGCATGTATAGAGTTATTTACACACTATTCCAAATTTATTCTCGAGTGCTCTGTTGAAATTTTTTCTCAATATTGTCACTTTTCTAGGTAATATTTACAAATATAACAACCCCAATAATAACATTCCATACCAGTCTCGCTGCAATTAAAATAATTCTATGGAAACGATTACCATAAAATTAAGAGTATTATTCCAATTACCATAATAACAACTTTACAAATGGTTGAATACCTATTGCGTCAACACCTGATGCGAAAATACATGCGGGTGATAATAGCAAGTTGTCAGCTTGTGGTTGACTGTTATTTAGCTATTTACGGCTCTATTTAGCCGTACCCACATGTGCGTGGAACACGAATAGATCGGGTTTAAACACAACCTTAACATGAAAGGATAAAAGGATTCATTAAAAAGGATTTTTCTTATAAATTGTTGCATTTAGAATAATTTGTACCCGTTTTTTTTAATATTGTTTATTAAGGCGAGTTTACATTTAACTGTGCAAATCTGATGAATTTGTATCATATTCTCGATAATGCAGCGATGCCACTTCTTATGAAAAATACTTCAAGCTTATGAATTTTTTCTACGCCCATGTCTGTAAACGTCAAAAATCGCACTGTCAACATTCCTTGTAAATGGCATTTAACAATAACATGCACGTAATGAGATCTCATAACATACACGTGCGTTTTGAGAAGAAAACTTAAACTGCTTGGTTTAATTGAATTACAATCAAATTTTTATTTACGCAAGACTTTATTTGGTCTATTTACACAAATTTAGTCAATTAAGAAACATAAAAACTTTTAGCATTAGCGAGATATATTTTTAGGATTGAAAGAGTGATGCCCTTAAATGTAGGCAACACATTATGCAATTTCTTTAAAAATAGGGCACGTTTTCTTGAGTAGCATGCTATGAAAATAAATGTCATGTCATTTATATTTTCGATTTCTTGAACAAAATACGATTGTACCCGAACATTTTCTCTACTTTATCTACGAATATGTCTGATAGTAGTGAAAGTGATGAAATTATGAGCACTCCACCGGAGATTTTAGAAAAAGCTCAAGCTGCCACACATAATTTGTTACCGCTAAAATCCAAAAAAAATGTACGAAATAATTGCGATGAAGAAAATGAATGGGCGTAGAAAAAGTATAGTACATTACACGAGTTATAAGCCCATCACGCACTCATGAAATTTATGCACTGGCTAATGCGCGGCTTCGTGCATAAACTTTTTCATTTCGTGCGTAATGGGTTACTTACAACTCTTGTTACGTAATATACTATTAAATAGTACATACCGGTATCGGTATCGGTATAAAGTGAGGTAATTCCTTGATACTCTTTTTCCATTGTCAAATTTTAGTTAGTGAGAGTGAAGAAAAGTGAAAAAATATTGAAAAGGGGCATAGCGCTAACGTTATGTCACGTTTTCCATAGGTCAATAGAGTTGATTAGTGCAAATCGCTTAAAACTTCAACGGAAACGACTTTGACAGCATCTGAACTGTAACTGATTTATCAATAATTCTATCAGTTCAACATGATTTAATAGTTGTTTCTATTACTATTATGAATACTGAAAATTCCTATATAGCTTGAAATCATATTTACTCCCGAAGAAATCATAGAAAAAGAAAATTTGGCCGTACCGACATTAAATTTACTGTCGGAGCCAGATGACACTTTTTAAAAAAGGTCTAGAAAACTCAAGACTTCTACAACACAGGGTGTCCAGAAACTCTCCGGCCAAACAGAAACTACCGTTATATACTAAAGGTGATTCAAAGTCGATTTAGCTTAAATTACCTTACTCCCAAAATGCTTCCTAGGGGAGCTACAGCCCTTTGAAGAAGACGTCCTCATATTACTTAAAATATTCAAACTTGGTATAATCAATAAACCAAACCAACCAACAAACAATGTAAGCAACTCAATACTCACGACTTTTGTTGCCAGTATCTGTACAATTTGTTGATTTTTCAAAGCCAACTTAATATTACATTTTATTATATTTTATGTAAGAAACACAAAAAGCTTAAATTTATTTTTCTCGAAAACGGTTCATGATATCGATTTGAAAGAAGAGAACGTTTTTTATGAAAGTTATCTTGAATTTTCCAAATTCGGTATCGGACACATGGAAAACATGAAAATAAAATGTTTTTAATAAAAATACCTGCTGGTCCCCCCGGCTGACACGCTTGTGACGGATCTGAATAAAATTTATTTACAGCGAACCACTGGTTTGTAACTGTTTATTGATTATACCAAGTTTGGATATCTTAAGTAACGGTATTCCTGAATAATTTGAAGAAAACTCATATGTGGACGTCTTCTTCAAAGGGTTGTAACTTCCTTAGAAACCATTTTCGGATTAAGGTTATTTGAGCTAAATCGACTTGAAATCACCTCTAGTAACTGTAGTTCTCGTTTAGCAGAAGAGTTTCTGGACACCTTGTATGTTACAGCTATGCTGAACTGAAAGCAACCTTAATTATTAATGATAACGAAGATATAAGTAGATATTATGAACTAATTTCATTTCTGACATGAAAACCGGTTGGGTACAAACCTAAGAAATCTAATACCTACATTTTCAATTTGATGATTAAGGTAAAAGTTTTGAATAGTTGATTTGTTTTTTGCCTGTTTTATTCATAAATATTAAGGAACTTTATGACTGGGAGGTGCGCTAAGTGTTAACAGGGATCCTAACGGGACATTGCCGCCTGAATGGGAACTCTAAATAGTGAAGGAAGAAGAATGTAGAGTTTGTGGCATGGAAAAAGAAACCTCCATCCACATACTTTCGAGTAGCACAGCCATTCAGAATTATAGGGCACAGCACTTGGGAGGTACTGGATAGATCTTTTAGGTCTCAGTGAATGTCACTCCAAAATACATTCATAATACTAGGAATAGCTGGAGGTTGTCGAAGGGATGAGTTGTATGAAATGAAATTTGATGACATTGAAAATAAGGTGAAATTTCTCCTCATGATGATTCCAGATTCAAAAACTTATACAAGTCAGCATTATAATGTTATTGGAAAATCCAGTACAAACATCAATTTTATACAGCTGAGACCAGCAACCCATTTCTTTACAACATAGAAATGGCGAATGTACAAAACAAGGAGTTGGTATAATAGTTATTTATGTAATTATGATAATGAAGACGATCATCATGGTACGAGTCGTTGAATGTTATTGTGCGAGGAGTAGCCGAGTCCGATAGTCCTTTTGGAAATAAATTATCATAAATGGTTATAATATGCAGATTTTGATACTGAATATTATATAAACGACGAATTAAGAAATGAACAGAAATGGTGTCTTATTTGACAAGGGGTGGGTAGAAATGAGACATATATCAAAGTTCAGCGTTTATTGTGTTGTTGGTGGTCTGGAACAATTATAAGACGGCTTGGTTAAAAGATTGGACTAAATTTTATATGATTTTTTCAGATTTATTTTAAAAATGAAGTGAAAACTGAATATCAGTAAAAAAAAGGTAGAACGTGTCGTGGGACACACGGTAGGAACTTAAGTTCCTGTTAAGCAAAAATTATGTAATGCATTTGACGTTATAGATAAACGATTTGCATATTCTTTGATGGTTATGGTTATGGTAAGCATACCAGACTCTCACGCGGTAGACCCGGGTTCGATTCCCCGTGGGGAAATTTTTTTACTGTTAATTTTATTTTCAAATAATTATTCTCCTTGATATTAATAACGACAATTTAGACGTTCGAAATATTTAGCAGAATATTCATAATTATAGATAATGGTACGGTACCCTTCATGAGGGAGTCCGACTGGCAACATCTAATTGTAACAGCATCGTATATTTAAAAAGGGAAACCGTAGCATTATACAAATAGGACATTCAAGAACTGTACGTTTACCACAAAAAATAAGTGGAAATATAAAATTGGATTATTAAATTTTCAATTTGAAGTTATATTACAGTTTATAGAAATTTTTATTTTCTAGATTTTTTCTTAAGTGGGTCGTAGAAAAAATATGCTGCTCGACTCGTGTGGATTGTCCATATCGCACTTGAACGATTGAGCACTCCGCCTACGGCGTCGTGCTCAAACTTCGTCCTCGTGCGATATGGCCATCATATCCACACTAGTTGCACAAACTACTATTTCTTTTAAAATATGCCCTTTTACATTTAAAAACAACCTGCCAAATGTAAAATCAATCTATCCATCCATTTTAAAGTTATCGAATTAAAACATTCAAGTTTTCAAAATTTCAACACCCTGTATTTCGAAAAGTAAATGTGCTAGACCCCTTAATCGTGCAAAAAAACTTATGGAAATAATAGTGAAAATTTATCCGAACAAATTCAAGTGGATCACCAGCACTGCGAATACCAGCTTTGCATAGAATTTTAATATAGCATCAGTGGTTCAGTGGTAGAATGCTCGCATTCCACGCGGGCGGCCCGGGTTCGAATCCCGGCCGGAGCATATGAATCGTTGCTTCGTAAACGAGAGAGAGAGACATTTTTTGGGTTATTTTCACAACTTACAAATTAATTTCCAGTAGAAAATACATGTGAAAACAGTTGAAGCAATTTCAAATCACATTTTATAAATGAAATAACAATTAAAAAACAGTCTTCGTCTACGTTTGTAATATTTTTTTGATAAATAGCTGGAAATAATTTAGATTTATCTATTCGGTATTTTTTTGACGCGGCTCCAATAGACAACTCACCTTTCTTCAGGTACTAAGCGACTGCTTCAGATCATCGTCTGTGTAGTTTCGCCTTACGTCTAGGTATTGTGACTTGAAACCTTCAAGCGAACGTAACCTAACCTAACTTAAGTGAATAGTGTATTATTTTCACCCAAGGATGTGTCTCATATTTATATTTACTTAATTTAAAAGTTTTCATCACTAAATTTGTAATACTAAGTTATATCAAATAATTCATGTTTACTTTAATATTATTGTTTAAATTGATATGCCTTCAGGTTTGACAGTGTGTGGATTCAATAACGTCTTGTTTTTGTCTAAATGGAATGATTTACAGTGGCAAAAAATTGAATGTCTCACTTTCATGAAATATTTTATGTCTGTGTCTCATTTTTACTCCATTTGATCCTATTTAAACAAACGTGACAGGATCATCAAAAATCCACAATAATCATCCAAACAATGCAAAATAAACCTAAAATATATAATACAGCTGTTAATGTTCCCTAATATTATTCTGTAATTTACTGAGGCTCTCACCGGTTCGCTTCACCCGTGCCTTATAAAACAAGTCGATTTATTCTATAATTTACTGGTGTTAGAAGAACGTAGCCTAAAAATGGTAAAATAAAGTATAATATTTTATTGCTTTGCCCAATTCTTTACAAATTTTGCTTTACTTCACGCACGAATGGAAACAAGTAAATAGTTGATTTTCATCAAGATTTTGATAAAACTCACGGTAGTAGAAAAAATATTGTATGCAATTCCCTTTTTTGACTCATGTGATCGTCGACAATATTTAGATTCGCCAAAAAAGAGAACTTTACAGATTTGTTGATAAATAACTATTATACACTTGAAATATTATATTTTAAATAGAGCATAGACCATTATTTCTATTTCTTTTTTTCAATACCACAGCCCATTCGAGGTCCCCTTTATTTTAATTTGCATATAATAATATTTCCAGAAGATTAACGATGCACTAATATTTGTATTAACCGAGATCAGTGTCATGTGTATCAGATTTCTCATATTTTTTTTTTCATAAACAAAACGATGACTTATGTATTCAGAACAGTATGTCGCTTAATTTCAGTTTCATTGTGATTATATCAAACATCAGGTTTCAACGCGCGAGGTTATTTAAATCGTTCAAGCACACCCCCTAATAACACCATTGTTAGATTTGCTTTAAAATTCATTACACCAAGATTGAGATGAAAAAAAATCCATCCACTGTAGATGCTGCTGAACAACTGAGTTATTGGTTGCATAAATAGTCAAATGCAGTCTTATCATGCGGGACATACTCACAGTTTTTGTTTTCTTTTATTGCCTTCAATTATAACTTCCACATAAAATCCGTAAGATGAATAAGACAGACTTATACAATTTCGACGGGAGAAAAAAGGATATGTATTTAGTTTTCAGCGATTCTAAAAAGTCTTTCACCAGCGAAGATGTCAGTTTTGTGACTTTGACAATTCAAAGTGACAATATGAAAAATAAGAAGCAATTTACCAATATTTTGCATCCTCAAGCAAGAAAAAATGGTACTTAATCTGATAGATTATTTTGAGAATGAATGAAAAAGTGGAAATTCGTCAACCAGTGTGCAGGAAACATCAACCATTATTATTTTTTCCGGGTATATTTGTAATCTCACATTTTGGTAGCCTCTGTGTCTTCTGATTTCATACATATGGTTAGTTACCTTTGAGCCCGCACAATAAGAGTGCTTTCGACTATATCGCTACCACTTCCACTGTTAGTACTAAATATGTGTGCTCAAGAAAACCTAAATGAAAATATTCATTGTCTGACAGTCTGGCTGCTTTAGAGGCTCTAAATGGATAACATAATAGAACTTTTAGGTATCCGTGAATGCCATCCCAATATTTATAAATACACACATGGATAATATAAAACAGTCTCTAAGCAAAAAACCCCTTGAGTAGAATATGATATTATAGTGATTACAGGACATTACTGGACAGTGATCACTAAAATATCAACTCAGTTGAATGGGCAAATTGGACAGTAAAAGATGCAGGAGCACATTATTATCTGCAATAACCTTCTTAAGGGGTTTATAAACCCAATGAATATCCAAGATATTGAAAAAATTATACACAATAATTGTTTGTGAAGGTTTTGTTGATCGCAATAAGTTTTTGGTGGAATGGTTCGTGATAAATATAATCAGCTTTTGCAGCGTGTTAAACGACTGATTATATTAGTGTATTCTTGACAAGCAACTGCCAATCTTCAATCAGTAATACAACCATTTAGTGCATAAACATATTCATTGAACGATTTTAAAAATACACAGAGTGTTTAATGAAAAAATCAATGACACCTCGGTGCTAAAAATAAAATGGAATAAATGAAGATATGACTATAATATTTATTGTTTGTCAAGGTTACTTCATTTTACCGAACGTAAAATTAATTCACAATTGGATAGAGACTAGAATATACACACAACCAAACTTATATGGAATCATCTAATATTTTGTATTATGTATGGAATATATGGAAATTATTTATTCAGAAATAAAGTTCATTCTTTTTCCAATATTTTAATGAAAAAATGTTCACATACGGATTGAAGAATTAATTATAATTTACAAATCAAACCTAATGGTTTCTTTTTTGGTTTCTGAAAATGAATTAGATTTGTCAACTAGTAAAAAAAAGGAAAAATAGGAAATTATTAATTTTAATAATCCGTATTGCCACCTCTAGCCCTTATGCAATCTTCAATTCGCGCTGGAATGCTTCTGATTAAATTGTCAACATTTTATTGCGGTATCTTTTCCCTTTCTCCAAACGCTGCTTGAATGAGCTGTGCGATATTTCCTGGAGAGTTCCGACGAGCTCTAACTCTTCTTTTAAGCTGGTCCAACAAGTTTTCAATTGGATTTAAGTCCGGTGAACATACAGGCCAGTTCAAAATGGTGACACCTTCCGTTTCAAGAAATTCTCGAGCCACTCTGCTAGTATGGAGAGGTGCATTATCTTGCATGAAGATAAAATTATCCCCAACTGCACCTCGCCAAAGCCTAACTACTGGTTCTAACACCAAATCAACATACATTCGTCCGGTTAGTTTGTTGGAGAGGCAGCAAAGGAGTTATTGTTCCTCTTATAATACCTCACCAAAACATTACTGTTCCTCCTTTATGTTTTGGGATAGATCTGGCAGTCTGGAGTCTAGCTTGTCTTCCTGGAGCTCTAAGAACCCGAATTCGACGATCATCTGATCTAAGGCCAATTGTGGTCTCATCTGAGAAAAGAACATTCTTCCAATTTTGGTGTTGACGGCACCAATTTAGCCGGTCAGTTTTGTTTTGCCTGGACAACTCTGGAACCCGTATCTGTCTCCTGCTGTACAACCCTCGAGCACGAAGTCTTCTTCGTATAGTTTCAACTGAAACATTTACACCTGTAGCTTCTAGAAGTTGTCGTTTCAGCTCTGGATGAGAAACATTTGGATTTCTTCTAGCAATTTGGCACAAAAAGCGGTCCTGTTGTTCAGTTGTAAATCTGACGACTTTGTCTAGGCCTATTTTTGAGAGTTCCAAGTTCCAAATACCTTAAATAACGTTTTTAATACAACACCCTGGGTAACGCCTACTACCTCTGCTACGTCTCTTTGGGGCATTCCTTGTTCAATGAGAGCAACAATTTTTCCCCTCTGCACATCTGTTAGTCTAACATAAGGCATTATTGTAATCTTTGGACCGAAATAAAATTACAGGAGTAACGTGATATTATAACTGAACACAAAATTTGGTAGATTATAATTAATGTGCAGTCGTTTCTTTTTTGTTATCATGCTCATTAACAGCAAAAAACCTCAACTTCGACTATCATATCCAGATTTTCCCCTACAAAATATCCTACTCACAAATATCGAGTGATTCCATATAAGTTTGATAGTCTCTATACTTTTGCTATCGACATGTGTTTTCAATTGAATATCGAAAGGGGGTAAAGAGGCCAAAAGATCCTTATACTCAGGCAGCACTAAAATCTTTAGCATGTCCTCAGATCAGATCTAGACTGGTCTGAGACTCCCTACAAAAACTTTTAACCCTGGCTTACCACGATAGAGTAACTCTTACGTAAGTCCCGGGACACAAGGGCATTGTAGGAAATGAAAAGGCAGACATCCTAACAAAGCTAAGAACTAAAACTGCTTCCACTGGTCCTGAACCAGTAGGTATTTGGAGTATCAAAAACTGCTGCACGTGTTTGTGCATCTTGGTGGACTTAAAATAAACATCAATCGTACTGACACGTGCCAAAACTGGTACCTAGCAAACTCCTGGTCGAAAAACCCTCTTAGACGCTGACTAACGAAATATTAAACCTCAGCAGGAGCCAGATAAGGATAGTGACCGGTTTACTTGCCGGTCACTGTACCCTAAAGAAGCACATGCATACAATCGGTATATATAGGGAGGAACCTATCTCTCAGTTCTGCTTGGAAGAAGAGGAAACAGCAAACTCTAGAGTACCTCAGGGCTCTACCCTTAGACCACTTCTTTTTTTACTCCTTGTTAACGATTTGCCAAAAGTATTAATATCATCAGATTGACTGATATTTGCAGATGACAAAATAATTCGTTATATAGAGACAGTTACTTAGGGACTGTTTCAAGTTACAGAGAGACGTTGATAGGGAATGTGAGAGGAGCAAAAATAAATTACATTTCAATTTAAGTGAATGTTCTGTTTTAACCATAGGGCGTATTAAAAGACCAGATAAGGAGATAAGGAGATAAGGCAACAGTGTATTTTCTGTGGTTTGTGCGATTTCTGTGACTCTACTGATGAGTTCTACAGTTTTTTTTGTCAGATGACTTATGGATGACATTATACTGTGCATCAGATGTGTATCTTGTTTGGTTTTTCCAAGATTTTGATTGTTGAAAGGAGATTGTTAAAAGTTTTGATATAGTTAAATTAATACCTTTCAGATTGGTGTAAAAGTCTTTCTTCTATGAAGGCTCAAGTTTCTACAACCGAATTTTTTGTTAAACGAAATCTATGAAAAAATTTAAGATCATCCCAACAATTTAAATTGTCCCATTGGTGAAATCTGTTTTGGCTATTATAAGGTCGGCGATCGTCAATCTCGTCAAGAAAAAGATTTATGTCGTCTATAACATCCATTTTAAAAAAATTGAGTAAAACCACAAAACTCGCGAAGAACAATTTCAGGTTAGAATCTCCTCTGTAATTCCTTAGGGACAGGTCCAAGTGATTTGTAAGTTAAGGTCTTCAGTAGCTTTTACTTACTGAATAGTTGGCGCTACTAGAAGATGAATAAACACTTACGGGCGACAATCCTCTCAGTAATGCTACGGAACACTTTACTGAAAGGTGAATAAACCGGCCCTTAGACTCACTTTTGTCACCTACAGATACCTCTACACTGTACCATCTGCATCGTCCAGCGAGTAGGTATATGTTCTTATTTTCACGATTTAAGAAACTAACTTGCCTTGAGGTGCAATATAACCATAAAACTTTTCGGATTTATCGTTTAGAGCCGCACTATACTAGATGAAAAAGGAAAAGTACCAAGTAAAATGTCTTATAGAGTTTTCGGGTAATGATTTATTATTCGCCAACAAAATAAATACGAGCTGTCACGGCTAATACTTTTATTAGTTTATTGCATGTCATTTCCTGAGGTCAGGTCAGTTTCTCAGATCGTGGAAAAAGTATACAGCTTTCACTTGTGATTGCATTTGTGTATCCATTTTTTTGTTTTATTTGAGAAAAAAATACTTTTGTAGATCAGCCTTGTTGTCCCCCGTGTTCATGACGTCAAAGTATCTACCAGCAACCAAAAAAAATTTATACTTATACTCATACTATACTTATAATATTATTAATAATAGAATTTACACCCCAGAAATATTATCATTAATTATATTTAACGATCACCTAGTACCCAGTACCTTTGTTTAATGTGCCTCTATCGTTTAATATTTCGAGATCATCTACTTTGAGCATTTTTCGACTCGCAAATCAATTTAATACGCTGATTCACCCGGAATGGACAGTTTCTGCAAGATTTTCCGCAAAACAGATATAGATCTTTTAATTGAGATATCTATGTCAACAATTTCAAAGGTGGGAGTATATCCTCATTCAGTTTTAATTATAATTACCATTACTATTTTTTTTATAATTTATTCATGCAATTGACCCGTAAAATTTGTTTGAATAATTTATTTTTGAACTCCTCTTAATGAACCGATTCCAACAAACTGAATAATGTATGGTCAATTATACAGGGTGAAATTTTTATTTTTACAGTTATTAAACACATACATGAAATACCTGATGTATTTGATTTTAATACATTAAAATAAATGCTCAAAATGTCCTCCACCTAGTTGTTGGCAATAGCACAGTCTTCTATAGAACTCCTCCTTAACTTTGTTTAAAGTTTGAGGTGAAATATTCGGTATTTTTGTAGTTATCCTGTCTTTGAGGTCTACAATACTAGTTGGTTGTGTTGCATATACATTGTACTTGAGATAACTCCACAGAAAAAAATCTAACGGCGTAAGGTCTGGCGATCTAGCTGACCACTCTTCGTCCAATCCATTTATTGGGGAAGATTTCATTTGAATAAGCTCTTACCATTAAAGCATAATGGGGTGTTGCCCCGTCTTGCTGGAACCAAACATTTTCATTCGGTAAGCTAGGATCTATTGCGTTGGGATATAAGTTTGCCAACGCAGGAATAACTTCATTTCTAAGTATATTTAAATATTTTTCAGATGTCAAATTTCCATTTCCATTTGAGGGTACTGAGTATGTGTCTTACGCATTCAATTAGGATTCTCTGCTGACAAATATCTACAGTTCTGTCGGTTTACCTCTGCATTAAATGTGAATGTTGATTCGTCAGAAAAAAGAATGGTACCAAGAGCTATCTCATTTCTGTTCAGCTTATTCATCAATCTTTCGCAGAAATCCATTCTACGATCTGGATCGTCTTCTGTTAACTCCTGCACAAAAGTTAATTTGTAGAGATGAAGTTTTTCTTCATGAAGACATCTTAGAACAGTTGTATGACTAACATTATTTTCACGGGCAATTTGACGTGTACTTGAAGTTGGATTCTCTTCGACACTTAACAAAATATCCACTTTCACATTATCTTCAACGAAGTGTGGTTCTTTTCAATGGTTTGACATGTCCAAGTTCTCTGAATTGTGCATGTATTTTAGACACAGTACTTTGTGAAATATTAGGCAGTTCGGGGTACCTGTGATTGAATAAGTTTGCCACTTCAACTTGACTTCTGCAGTTATCTCCGTACCCGACCATCATTAAAATCTCAATTCGCTGAGTCTCAGATAAATATTTCATTGTTATGTCGACAAGGAAAGAGTGTTTGACAAAGATTTTACTTTTTCAGTATAAGCTGTCAACACATCAACAACTGGCAGAATAGAAAACAATCCACATTATTTACCGATTTAAAACAATCCACATCATTTACTGATTTAAAACAATCCACATTATTCACCGATTTTGTCTAATTATTTGCGTTTTTAGGCAATTTTTAGGTATTTATGATAGAATTCATGAGAGTAGCAGGTTGTGTTCAATATACAAATACGTCTAATAATTAGTTAGTTTTGATAAATCCATATTTAGCTAATTTAAAAAGTACCAAAATTTCAAGTGTAATAAATTATCAATTTTAAAATTTCACCCTGTATAATTCATAATTGACCATACATTATTTAGTTTGTTGGAATCGGTTCATTAAAAGGATTTCAAAAATATGCAAATATACAGGGTGTTTGATTAAAAATCACCCTGTACATTTAAATTTATGTTTACATAACGCACAACATAAACATGAATGTTGAAAAAATATCGGTAGTATATCCACTAGATTCGATTGGGTACTGAGCTGTAAGATTCGGCACACATCCTACACTCAAGGAAAGTCTAGACTTGTGGAAAACTCTTTCGAATTGAGCGCTCCGTATAACTTTTTGATCTAGCATCATCCCCAAATATATTACTTCCATTGCCAACGCAATAACTACAAGTCCCAAACAGGGATTATGAGTTCAACTAAAGTGGTATGCATGTAAATAATAACTGATATACCTACCAAGTTTTTAAATCTTCTTTACAATCCAAACTTCAATTTATCCACTCCGTTTTATGGGTTTTATAAGCAAGGGAAAAGCATTTATTGATGTGTAGTGGAAACAAGTAAGTATTGACTGAAAACTTTTATTCTCCAACATGAATATATGGCTTATATTATTTTTCACTGAGAAAATATTTTTACTACAATTTGAATTTTATAAATATACAGTAGTTGTGGCCAAGGTGAATGGGACATTATTCTCGTGAGTTACAATGTCTTCAGGTATTAACTTTAGGCTTTGTACTATTGGATGATTAAACAATTTACGGGAAATTTCAACTTTCCCGTTTACCGATTCTTCGATATAACCTTCAGCTACAGTCAAGAAGCGCCAAGCACCATATCGTTTTAGATTGAAAAAGTCTACACCTCCTTCGACTAAAATAGATGCTGAATATCTTCTTGAACCGTGTCCCGTATATTTTTCAGGAGTTTAAAGTTCAGATATTCTGCAATCTGTTTTGTTGTAAAACCTGCTTACTGGGCATAACATCTTTTTCAGAGTCTTCTACCATTCATGTTTTCGGGTCTTAAATTAATATATTTACGATACAAATTGTATGGGTCGGAAGGACAACCTTTCTTTATAATTCTGAAGCTTCTTGATCTGTGAATTGTCGTCTCTGAGGAATACCACTGAGAAACGGCTATTACTTTCCACGTCTCCTAAAGTTAAACGGATTACTAAGGTCATCTCCCCGAAAATACCAAATATTAATCATTTTAGTTAATAACCACTTCTCATGTGGCGTTTCATGGATGAATTTGACAACTTGATCTGCACTTAATACTTTAGATTTTCACGGGATGTAATCAACACTTTATCGTTTAAAAGGCAATAGTTTTCGGCAATTTAGTAACGTTCACATTTCCTTCAATTTCCAGACTTTTTATCATTGATCATCTACTCCACAATGTTGAAGAATATCATCACTTATAGTGCAGCATTTTTTTGCTGGCGCCACTAGCAGAATAGCTCCTTCTCATTGCTCTCACATGACTTCGTAGGTAGCAATTGTGCCCTTATTTTTGCCGCTTGTAGCAATATTTGTTCTTCAGGAGAAATCACTTTGATAATGTAGAACAATAATAATTCTAAACGCTGACATCTCCTGTTATAATACAAGTGTTGTTTAATGCGTTTAATGTTGCTAAGGGAAATAAACAATATCCCTGAATAGGGGTTTCTTCACTTCCTTCTTACTGGGTACTTTATCGTTTTGGGATGAAAATTTGAGATGTGGCAACATAGATCAAACAGTTGGGCATGTTAACATCCACAATTCGCACGTTTTTTTAGTGGTCTGTTTCGAATACCTACCTTATTATTGTTCATAGAAAATCGGCAGCTCGAAAGTAAGTATATCATAGTATATTATGTAACGTGTGTGGTAAGAAGCATTTTACGCACGAATGGAAAAGTAATTCCGTGAGTGCGTAGAATACTTTATAACACGAGTTACGTACTATACTTTACCTACGACCTACTTGTACTTGTATTTATAAAAAGCATGGGAAATAACAGTTACATAATTAGAGGTGCTTGGTAAACTCTATTTCTATCACTCTATTACCAATGAAAGAAGCACATTAAAGAACTAACGTTCAATCATTATTGATATATTGTTGATAATCAAAAGTCCATTTTTCAATTATAATCAATACATATACTTATCCCTTTGGGCTTTCATAGTTAAACGTGGCCATATCGAATGTTTTCAAATGGTAAATTTTGAATAAAATGGCGACGTCTATTGAGAGTTGCTAAGATGTTGCTAGGGAAGCCGTGTGATTTACTTTACAGCTGTGCGTTTTTTTACAGTGCGTAATAGACATCATTACATTGATACCGACTGTATGTTATTGACTGATTACAGGGGGGGTTGTAGGTAAATATAAATAAAGCATAACCTTTTTTTGTATAGAATTTTTCACTGAATTGTTCATCACTGGTTAATATATGTCCCAACAGGTACTTTTGCCGAGTCCCATTAGGTTTTAATACACTAAAACTTACTTTTTTATAGCATGAGTGAGCGAAAAAGGGCCATGGGACAAGACGAGTTGGCGAGAGAAATCACAAAAAACTTCCTTTATTCAGTATGCTGTGACACTAGCGAAATCACTAATGGCGTGTGGAGAGCTGGTGTCAAAAGTGTGGACCAAGCATGGACCGAAAATAATCATGTTGCCAATCATTCACCCGAAACTGGGTCTACAAGAAGAAGGTGCTATCACTACTTTTGTGAGAAAATATGGGAAAAATAACCAAGGAAGTAGTGTCAGAATGTGTAAATCACCATTGTGCTCAGAGTTTTTTATCCCTATAATACACCTAACTTGGGTAACTGCTAGGACAAATATATCCCTCCAAAAAACCTCACTGGGACATCAGTGTCTCATGATATTTGTAAGCAGCTGTTTGAAATAAAAAAAATATCGAAACCATTTTTCTCATGTAGTTGAACATAGGTAAACCAAATTTCCAAACAAAAAAGTTGAAGAAAAGGAATCCGGATTGGGAGGGTTAAATAAAAATGTCGATTAATACTGTCATTTGTGAATATGTTCTCATGTCATAATATAGCCTGTGGGTTGTTGCAAGATCTTGAATATATCTGATATAGTTGAGATGTGGTTTAACCTTTCTGCTATCTTTACATTGGAATAGAAGGAAATGAAATAGCAGATGAACTAGCAAAATGGGGGACTGGAATACCCTTTTGGGGGCGGAACCCTTTTGCGGAATCAGCTCCAATTTAGTATTGGAAGAAATAGGTAAAGCGGAAAAAAGAGAAGATCTGACCATTGGAAATATTTAGTAGGGATTAGACAATCAAAGAGAGCTCTGGGTGACTACAACCTGTTGAGATGAAAGAATGCATAAGTCAAATTAAAACTGCGCTGAGAAATTTAACAGGGATCCAAACGGGACATTGTCGCCTGAATGGGCACCTGAAAAATCTCAAAATAGTGGAGAAAGAAGAATGTAGATTTTGTGGCATAAAAGAAGAAACCTCCAACCACATACTTCCTAACTGCACAGTACTTCGGAATCCTAGGGCACAGCACCTGGAAGATTACTGGATAGAAGAGGAACATTTACATAATCTGAAGCCTGTAGATATCCTAAAATTCCCGGTAAATAGGACTAGAGGACCTACTAGTTTCTGAGACTCTCTTCAGAAGCTAAGTAGAAGTAAAGTGAATGTCACCCCAAAATACATACATACATCTTAACAGCTGGCAGCATAACTCCATAAGTAGATTTATAATATTCTGTTTAGACAAAATAGATGTTATAAAGTTTTGGGAGATCCCTCGTAGTTAAGATCCACTAAAACCAATTGCAAAGTGAAAGTGTACTAGACATACGCTGAATTTATCATTATGTTGTTAAAAAAGAAAAATTACCGCGATAAATTGGTGAAGTGAAGTATTTAAAATTGTTTTTATCTGACAATGGCAATTAAAACTTACATTTTAGAAATAATTTATGTGTCGGCGAGTATGAACACTTGAAACAAATTACTCCTAATTGATTCATTTGTTATTTTCGATCTCAATCAAAGAAAATGAATTTAAACTAATTAGAACCGCTTTTGTTCGTTTCAAGAAAGGTATTTATTTGATTTTAGTGCGCCACTGGGCTTAACATATATTTTAATTCGATATGTATATCGTGGATTGCATTTCTCACCAGATACTTATCGGTCTAGATGCACATATAATTTTTCTTAGTGTCAGTCGATGTTTTTATTTTTCATTTGTTTGATGTTTCTTCCAAGACCAGAAGAGTAAGGATCGTATTACTTTTCTCAATCAATGTCAGCGTACTTCGAATACTTAAAAATACCCTCGGCTTCTGACAAAAAGAATTAATATACTTCCAGTCGTGTGTTACAATTTATTTTCTTCATTTACATACGTAGCACTCAGTAACGTT
>CAJUYG010002983.1:1935-13875 GCA_910591675.1 Galerucella calmariensis
AGCATTGTTTCGGAATGAATGAAGTACCCCCCAAAGAACCATTATCCAATAGGATTGGCTGAAATAACTCTTAATAAAAATAATATGGATAAATCCATGGAAGCATTAAAAAATCTAGCAAAGACGAACTTTGGCCTGGTTTTCCAATGACCCGGGAGCACGAATTAAGTGGATAAAAACACGCCTTAGTAGCCACAGATCCCTTCTTTCATCCGCACTTTGATTCATTAAAAAATATTGATTTTCACGCGAGTTATTGAAAATTTAGTAATTTACTTGGGGACGTCATGCCCTCAGAGCGTGCTCTCTATAAGCCGGCCTGGAGCTCAATTTTGGGTCGGCGTTCGGGCCATTTATCTCGATAACTATCTAATTTTTCGAAAAAATGCTAGGGATCATTTTTGTGGGTAAGGAACTGCTCTTTATTTTTCGTCTGGAAAAAAATTCTCCAGTGGTCAAATCTCGGCAGATATCGCGGGAAAACGG
Organism: Galerucella calmariensis; assembly: GCA_910591675.1. Classification (NCBI taxonomy): domain Eukaryota; kingdom Metazoa; phylum Arthropoda; class Insecta; order Coleoptera; family Chrysomelidae; genus Galerucella; species Galerucella calmariensis. The sequence goes on from CAJUYG010002983.1 coordinate 2,422, forward strand.
ATTTTCTGGAATTTCAGAGCCATTTTCCCACCCTTCCACAATGGTCAGGTACCTGACATTTTGGGAATTTAATGTGCCTACATTAACCTGCAAATAAAAAAAAATTGCTCTTGCTGGACCAGTTGCCCATGTTGACACCTTCGTTTACTGGACTATGCCACACCAGAAAACCAATGATATAAATATCAAAAATTGCTTACCAACCCCAAGGGCAGAATTAAAAAATAAGTGTTATTCAATTTATTTTCCCATTCACACTTGTTAACATGACATATGTAAGAATGTTTAATTTAAATTATTTGACATCTTCCACAACTTCTAGAAATTACATTTATCAGAAGCTAATAATATGTATTTGTATTTAAGTAACTTTATTCACAACCATACAGAGTTCGGTAAAAGTCCGGGACCGGACAAATATCGCAGAGAATATAAATTTTTCTGGAAAATCTTTTTATACTACAAATTTTACTCCAGCTTAAACTATAATTTGAAATTACTTTGAAATATACAGGGTGTTCCAATAAAGTGTGGCGTATAAAAGTTATATTTTTTCTAATGGAACACCCTATATTTTATTGCATTTTCTGATTGTCCCTAAAAAATAAAAGGCTCCTTTATAATGGTTTCCTATACCTAAATACAGAGGGTTCCGAGCTATGCTGACTTTTTTTTAAATGTGAACATTTAGAAAAAAAAAATTAATAACTCACTGATATAACAAATTCTAGCAAATTTTCCACTACATCTAAATAGTTGGACAATTGTTGAATGTATTCCACGATAATATCTCTTTACAGGGTGTTCAGAATTTTCAGTTTCATTATTAGATCATTCAATCAAGCTTATTTTGCATGAAACACCCTGTATTTTAATACTTATCATATTAAAAAAAAAATGTCTTTCGAATGAAATGAGGGTGCCCTATACCTAGGTATTATACTTTTAATGCAATTTACAATTATCTTAAATTATGACACTGAAAATAGTGTCAAATCCTATCCGTTACATGACAGTTGCAGATAAATGATATAACCCTATTAATGCTCTACAACTTTAACAATCTTTGTGGGTATTTATCTATGTTTGACACTTTTATTGCCAACTGTTTGAAGCAAATTATGATGAAGGAAAAAAAATCCGATTTCCTTTAGTATTTTTCAACTACATTTTCATATTCGATGAAAATAATAGACGTCTAAAACTATTACTGTAAAATAAATTGAGTATCACGAACCAGCTTGGGATTATGCAATGTAAAACCTAAAAAATTCAATAAGAACGAATATAATATTAATCAATACCATGCTCGGAATGGTTAACAGACATAGGTATTATAATCTAATCTAAGACAGCTCAAATCTGCAATACTTTCATTTTTGGAAACTGGTTTTATCGCAAGTGAGTGTGTTGACCTAGTTATTACATAAAAACGACAGGTACTTCAAGGTCGTTTGAAATCCACTTGTTTATAGGAAAGAATAAATAAGTGAATTTAATGGGGGGAAGTCGTGTGAGTATTTTCACGAAACTAAAACAATTTTATTAACTTATAGATGCTGTGTTCTTGGGTGCATTCCTTGGGTACTACTTCAACATCCGAAAATAACATGGCATGCAAAACTGAGTAATTATAAGGGTTGATAAGTGAGTATGAAAAATTGATAACAAGGTAAAATTGACTTAAGTACAAAGAATTCAGATTTTGTTGTGCTAGTCGGTCGGTTCCTAAACGTTGCTGAATTTACGTATAAATAAATCTTTACTTTCCATGGTGTTCATGAAATATGGAAATTCTCAATCAAATAATTACTGATTGCCAGAATAAGCACTTGGAGACAACTTTTCGATATCTGATAATCTGAGATACTATTGCATTAAGATATCATCATAAAATGTTGTATTTACATATACTCATGTTCCCAAGAAATGGCCATTTCGTAATAAAAAATATCAACGCATTTCATTTCACTGTCAAACAAACTAGTAGTTTCTACCAAAAAAATAATATATAATTGATATCTTCTGTATGTTCCTTGTGGTATATTATTCATTCTTTTTTAATTTCTTGGGAAATTAAACCACAATATTTTTAAATTCTTTATTTCAACGTTTCGGTAGCGTTCCGGCTACCGTTGTCAAGAAAAAATAAGTAGAAATTAATTTTTATCCCTAACTGACACAACAGAAAAAATTTGACAACTAGACATAAAGCAGATAAATGTGTAGCTAGTATTTCAGCCGAATGTAGTCAAATTTGGTTACCAATGTTAGAAAGAGAAATTTCCAATAATCAATTACCTGCGTTATTAGGATAGCATCATAAGTTTTTATCCAGGTTTTCTTATGATTTATAATTTGAATAGTTGTTAATCGATACACATTTCAATACACAAAATCTCAAAACTGAGTATACATATTTCAAAAACTTAAATATTCATACACAAAAAAACTATCAAGAAACGCGTTTTATTAACAACATTTCCAATATAAGCGAAAAAAACACGCTATCCCAATAAAAACCGTTCCTGGAACGTGCACTGCACTGGATCCATTTCTAGTAGACTATCATATGGTTGGAATGTCATAAAATGAAATATTTCATTCCACATTTTGCCACAGATATGATCTACTATGAATGGACCTTAATAAAAATTTGATAACAAAATTTTGCAGTCTTAAACTTCAAAATAATTTTTGATTGTCTAGTTGTCAAAATTTTTCTGTTGTATCAGTTAGGGATAAAAATTAATTTCTACTTATTTTTTCTTGACTACGGTAGCCGGAACGCTACCGAAACGTTGAAATAAAGAATTTAAAAATATTGTGGTTTAATTTCCCAAGAAATTAAAAAAGAATATATAATTAATAATTAATAACTAATAATTAATAATTAATAAAAAGGTAGAACGTGTCGCGGGACACACGGTAGGAACTTTAGTTCCTTTTAAGCAAAAGTTATGTAATACATCTGACGTTATAGATAAACAATTTGCATATTCTTTGGTGGTTGAGTAGTAAGCACACCAGACTCTCACGCGGTAGACCCGGGTTCGATTTCCCGCGAGGAATTTTTTTATTGTTAATTATATTTTTAAATAATCATTCTGCTTGATAATAATAACGACAACAGGTAGACGTTTGAAATATTTAGCAGAATATTCATTATTATAGATAATGGTACGGTACCCTCCATGAGGGAGTCCGACTGGCAACATCTACTTATAACAGCATCGTTTATTTAAAAAAGGAAACCGTAGCATTATACAAATTGGACATTCGTTTACCACAAAATTAGTGGAAACATAAAATTGAATTGTTAAATTTAATTTGAAGTTATATTACAGTTTATAGAAATTTTTATTTTCTAGAGTGGGTCGTAGAAAAAATATGCTGCTCGACTCGTGTGGATTGTCCATATCGCACTTGAACGATTGAGCACTCCGCCTACGGCGTCGTGCTTCATCTTCGTCCTCGTGCGATATGGCCATCATATCCACACTAGTTGCACAAACTACAATTTTTTTCAAAATATGCCCTTTTACATTTAAAAACTACCTGCCAAATGTCAAATCAATTTATCCATCCATTTTAAAGTTATCGAATTAAAACATTCAAGTTTTCAAAATTTCAACACCCTGTATTTCGAAAAGTAGCTAGACCCCTTAATCGCGCAAAAAAAATATGGAAATAATAGTAAAAATTTATCCGAAATTCAAGTAGATCACTAGCATTGCGAATACCAGCTTTGCATAGAATTCCAATATAGCATCGGTGGTTCAGTGGATAGAATGCTCGCATTGCACGCGGCCCGGGTTCGAATCCGGGCATGAGCATATTTATTATTATGAATCGCTGCTTCGTAAACGAGAGAGAGACTAAGGAGGCACAAGCACGCAAAAGCAAGGCACATAACGAAGCAATGTAACATAACGTAGCGTAACGTAACGCGTAACGGTCAGATCTTTTGCGTCGCGACCCCTGGTCGCTCAAACATAACCTGGCGTAAAGAACTAAAGTTCCAATAATAATAATAATTAATAAAACATGTGATAGCAAATCTCGAATTGATATTCACTGAAATGTGAAATAAACGGTATATTTGTTTATGTATATGATTTATTTAACATATTTAGTCCTTGAAAATGAGCACGTAGTGGTTCGTAAGCTAGGAATTAAATTCTTAAAAGAGTACACTTTGGTGTTATTGCCACATCCCTACAAAAACTCCTGGTGGCAAATATTTCTCCTTAAATTTTTATATATACACTTACCGACTTAAAATTCGATCCATTCAAAACAATGATTTATTTAAAAATGCTATAACTTTCAAATGGGAAGGCTGATCTATTTGAAAAATTTAGCAACTTTTAGATAAAATACTGTAGTTTTAAGATTATTATGCGGACATCTAAAAGTAATTCAGTATTCACCGCATATATAGGGGAGAAGAGAAAACAATTTTTTCTCCACTTTTGACACACCCTGTAGGTTAATTCTGCTAGTAGATCTGCACACAATTAACTTTATTAAGAAGACTGATTTGTTTCCAACATTTTGTTTTGTTATTTACCCCCATTATCTTAATTTGTTTGTGAAATGTGACGGCTTAAAGAAAATGCAACATTTTAGAAATGGTCATAATTCAAATGACGGTAGAGAATAAACTACAAAATAAGTAGAGGCCAACTCACAATATGACAACTGTCAAATATACGTTACTTGGCAATTGCAGTTCAATTATAGTATTTAATTTAACATCATGGTTTTAACACCTACTGATGCAGCACTAGCAGTTGCTCTGGTACAAGACGGCAGGTCTCAGTATTGTTACGAACTTACTGATTCTGAAGCCGGTTCTGTCGCAAATTATGAATGCGACCTTTCTAGAAAGGTTCTTTCGCAGGTAATATTGAGACTGTTCTCGAACAGAGCAGAAGGCGGTGAATTCAAGAAAGGTCTAGAGATTCGAGCGGATTTTCGAGTGAGTCGGGGAGTTGTTCAGTATACAGTGAATCGGTAAACAGTTTCAGTATACAGTGAGTGAACAGAAAGTGAATATGAATAGTGTTGTAGATAAATAAGGACAATTATTATACCGAGTGTAGATAAATTAATAGACATTAAGTAGTGTGTATATAAATTAAGTTTATTATAGTGCGTAAGTGTTTCTTTAATAAATCAATAGTAATTAGCCATAGTGAGAGTATAATTTTATCCCACGGTAAAAACAGTTTAAATAAATAAGAAAAACATTACAGTATTATGCTTCTAGAATATTGGGACAAGGTGTAGCGTCCAGAGAGCTGTACAACGTTTCAATGAAACTGGTAGTTTTTCGAGACGAAGAGGATCTGGCTGACGACGTTCTACAAATGTTCGAACTGATCGTTTTGTAACATTAAACGTTTTTCGAGAAAGAAATACTACTGCTGTCATGGCTCGAAATCGTTTGGAAGAAGTACGCCAAGTAGCTGTACGAAATAACGATTCGAAGGCGATTACGAGAACATGGATTACGCTCCAGAAGACCTGCAACTGGTCCGGAGTTACTTAGGAATCACAGAACAACCAGTCTTCGATTTGCCAGGGAGCATCAACATTGGAATATCGATGACTGGAGTAAGATTCTATTTTCTGACGAGTCAAGGTTTTGTTTACGTTCTGCAGATGGCCGTGAAATGATATACCGAAGAACAGGCGAAAGGTTCGACCAAGAAAATTTTTCCACAAGACTCAGTTATGGAGGAGGATCGGTAATGGTTTGGGGCGGCATAAGCATGGAAGCTCGTACTGATTTAGTCATTGTTGGCGGCGGAAAAATGACAGCTAACCGATATATTCGTGATGTGCTAGATCCACATGTAATTCCATTTGCACAGTTTATAGGAAACGAATTCATGTTTATGCACGACAACGCTCGACCACATATTGCGAGGATTGTATCTCAATATTTGGACGAAACAGAAATTCAAAGGAAGAACTGGCCATCATGTAGCCCACACCTCAATCCAATTGAGCATGTCTGGGACATGATGGGCACATCGTGTAGGTACATTGGGCTAATTCATTCACTCTACAGGCACCAAAAACGCCAAATAAAACAAAATAAAAAAGTGAATAAATATGTACCTAATATAGATGAATACAGAAAACTTTTGAATTATCTCAATCATCCTCAATGGAGGACCTTGCATGTCTTATTATTGGGTAATTTACTGATTTAATTAATAGGTGAAAATATTTTTATAATAATATTGCGTTTTTTCCTAAAAAATATGAGATTACAAACATAAAAGGAGGCTTAGTTGTACACAATGGTTGTACTGATTACAGCTGATATTCATCACATTCATCTAAATACAATCTTGGAGTACCTACTACAGAATTTGGCTGGACATTGACACTGGAAAAATACAAAGCACTACAAAATATTTGTAGGTATATTGTTTTGAAAGCATCCGATGATGGATATTATTCACGATGGTACGTTTATTAACTTCTGAGTGAATAATAGCTTTTATATGCGAATAGAATACTATATTTTGTCCACGACTACTAATTACCCGTTCAAATGAATTTTACTTTTTTCTCTTCTCTTAGTGTACAGTAAGTATTTGTATCTACATACAAGTACAGTACAATATTTGCTATAAAATATTGCGATTTGAACCTACTATCTTTAATAAAATGTTGATATTAAGAGAGATACAGGGTGTTAAACATTAATTATGGTGTTTTACAATAACTTCAACGCTTTTGGACGTGTATGCGAAAGAATTTGATGGTGAGTGTTTTTGAATATGAGAAATAGGCCATAAATATACGCTCAACTTTTTTAAGAAATATTAAAACCACATCCTTTCAACAAAAAAGATGTACTTACCTTCATTTGTTAGTATTAGAATTGAATTCTGGACTATGTGATGACCAAGGGAAGGGGCTACCACGACCAATCCAGCGTTTAGGAAAGTTAGTATTTAAATATCTTCTGAATTCTCTTGTATAATGTGGCGATGCACCATCTTGCACAATAAACATATTATTTTGTCTTAAATTCATTGGCAATTCTTCCAAAAAATGAAGTCATTTTGCAAGAATTGTAGGTAATTATTATCTACCATTAAAATTGTTGGTGGAGTAATTTGATGTATTAACCCACTTTGGAGTCACGCTCTACCAGCATGCGCAGCGACGCCTTGATGAAATGACGTCGTAGGAATAGAAATTAACTAGAAAGGAATTATTTTCTCGTAATGAGATTTGGAAAGAACTTTACTTGACAATATTTTTATATCTGTCACACTGACACTTTTATTTTTCTCAAAACCTTCCTCGTTTTTCTATTCGAACATACCGATGACAGTCGTCGCTCACTCTCACGATCAAGTGAATGACGACGTGAAATGAATACAATAATATTATAATTTTTTAAGGAACATGAATTCCGAACAGTTGGGTATGGCGATAATGAATAGTAACCAATACATTTATTTTCCTACGATCACTACCCAAAGTAGGGTTTTGCACACTTAAATCTAACCGCAAAGTTGATGTTTTCCGAGATCTGTCATACTTTGACATTATTTCCGCTCGCCTGTTTTCATTTACTTACAATAAACTAGAGGAAGGTAGTAAATAATAGGTATATTCAAAATGTGAGGCAGACTGATTATTTTACTTAAAATATTAATATTTGAAGACATTTCGAACGAAATTAAACCTTATTTTTTTATAGTAAAAATATAACAGTCAGAAGGTAGGCAATACATTATACACCTAAATGCAATAGTGATTTAAGTACCTACCTACTATTTTGCGCAAATAGGTGCCCTATGGAAGAAATTTTTGATGTATTTTTTCGATAACTACCCAACTAATAATGGTTAGAATTTGTGAAACAGTAGGTATCTAAAACATTGGTAGAAGACTACCCATTGAAGATATTTGTCCAAACCTATGATTTTATTTGTTTTGGCGTATTTATCAGTTTAGCATACTATCACACATTTTGCGTGTATTGAGTATTGCCTATTAGTAGATATAGTGAAAATTAAGTCCAAACAGGGCTTTAGTATGAAGTATCATTTTGGTCGTTGAAACATTCAGTACCTACTAGATATTCACAGAGAGAACATTGTTTGAATTTATCGACTAACCGGTTGTTATTTTTTTATTTAGTTGTTTTTTGTACTATACTTAATTGTGGTGAAGGGTGAAATTGATTACCTTTTTTCCTTCCTCTATCTTATCCTATAACGATTTCACTGATGTCTTACGGACTTACGAACCTTCCGGTGCATAAGGTATAAATAGTACGCCAAAACGTTATTATTGAAAAGTGATGTTGCAGCCTTGATGAAAGATGAAAACATTAAATATCTTGAAATCTACAAATTTTTGAATATGTGAAAGGTTATGCGTTTTCCACGTGAACACCATTGAGGAATTCAAAATAAAATGAAAATAGCTTCAAACGCCAGTGGCGTGAAAAATGGGAAGGGAAATGTGACATTCTTCCAAATTTACAGTGGATCAATAATTGAAGCATATTTTTCCATAAAAATATGCCCTTTTACATTTGAAAAAACTGCAAAATATCAAATCAATTTATTTTATTATTAATATTCATAACTTCAACACCTCGTATTTCGGAAAGTAAGTAAGCTGGACCCTTCAATCCTTATATCATTTGGTCCAATTTCACAAAAGGTATCTACACAGTATAGGAAGGGAACGAACCAGTATGTTATCTCGTGACGTCACACTCCCGAGTTCTCTGTGACCTACTACGTCGTTCGGATGAGTATCTCATCCGGCTACGGCGTGCAGTTTTGGTATTTAATAACATCGTTTTAAAGGAGAAAAAATATACAGTATGATGCAAAAGTATGGAATAAATTCATTATTTCAGAAACAGACGACTTTTAAAAAAAATCTTAAAACACGTCAATTTTAATTTTTGAATGGCCATCAACTGCTATAGATGTGTTGGACATTACGTCATTAGTGATGGCGTAATGACGTCATCGACGATTTTTTTAAATACAAACCGAGGTCACGTGACAGCTCATTTGAAAGGTCTCCTTATCGCCTTTGCAACAATGTAATCATTTAAATATTTATTTCTACAGGGTTAACCAAAACTGTTGGTTTATTAATACAATTAACTTGGAATAAATGTTTACTTACATACAATTAAATTACAACAAATGTTCAAATTGCCGACCTTCAGCAATGATACAATGAGAAAGGCGAGCAGTAAATTCTTTCGTAACGTTTTCGAGGACTTCAGGTGTTATTTGTGCAATTTCCGTTCGGATTCGCTCCCTCAACTCTTCTACATTATTCGGTCGACTTTGATATACTCTGCTCTTTAAATATCCCCACAAAAAAAAGTCTAACGGAGTCAAATCTGGAGACCTTGGTGGCCATTCGATAGGCCCCCTTCTTCCTATCCACCTTCCTGGGAAAACGTTATTAAGGTAATTTCGTACCTCAACGCCATAGTGTGGGGGAGCCCCATCCTGTTGGTACCATAAATCATTTCTATTTGGAAATAGCTGATTCAGCTGTGGCAACAGATAATTTTGAAGAAATTCCAGATAACTAGCAGCAGTTAGGTTTTCCTCAAAAAAATATGGCCCTACAATTTGATTGTTTATAATGCCGGCCCAAACATTCACCTTCTCGGGATATTGTGTCCTATACTCTTCCATCCAATGTGGATTTTCACTTGCCCAATATCGACATGTCTGGCGATTTACGTGACCGTTCAGCATAAAAGACGCTTCATCTGAAAAAAGTACCTTTTGTATGAAACCCGGATCTCTGTTACATTGTTCCATAACGATTTCGCAGAATTCGATTCTTCTATCAAAGTCATCTTCTAATAGCTCCTGGACCAGATGTACTTTGTATGGATGCCACTTCTCCTTTTTTAGCACTCTTACAACAGTTGATTGGTGGACATTATTATCTAGTGCGACCTGCCTAGAACTTGTATGAGGATTTTCTTGAAACGCCAGTACAACGTCCAGTTTTTTGGCTTCGGATATTGAAGTTCTACCGCTTCTGGGAAGATCTTTAACATGGCCCGTTTCTCTAAATTTTTTTTCAATTTTACTTACTGCTGATTGAGTAATTGGATCGCGATTGGGGTATTTAGCATTAAATAAATTACGAACTTCTGCTTGAGTCCTCACTCTATCTCCATAACCAATCATGGTTAAAATCTCGATTCGTTCTGTTTCTGTTAGTTTCATTTTTGTAAATGCTGTTATTAATGTCGCAAAAAATTCGAAGAGTAAAAATTTGACGTCTATTATTTGACAGATTCACAGATCATTGACGAATAAAGACGAGTCAATGACAATATTGATTTAAATATTTTTGTAAAAATAATTCCGAGCACTTACTACAATAATTAATTTCAAATTATAATGTAGCATTGTTTTTATCAATGTATTTTTTTTCGGAACCAACAATAAACACTATTTTGTTTTATTCCCAGTGGCGGTCCTTAGTGTATTATAGTTCAGTGAATGAATATTTATTGTAATTCCATGTTACTTAACAAAGTTCATAATTTTGGTTAACACTGTAGAAATAAATATTTAAATGATTACATTGTTGCAAAGGCGATAAGGAGACCTTTCAAATGAGCTGTCACGTGACCTCGGTTTGTATTTAAAAAAATCGTCGATGACGTCATTACGCCATCACTAATGACGTAATGTCCAACACATCTATAGCAGTTGATGGCCATTCAAAAATTAAAATTGACGTGTTTTAAGATTTTTGTTAAAAGTCGTCTGTTTCTGAAATAATGAATTTATTCCATACTTTTGCATCATACTGTATATAGCTCTTCTTTCAAATATTTTTGGAACGAAGTTCCTTATCGCGCGTCGTGAAAGGGGGCTAGACGGATAAAATTCTTACGAAAAGTTGTCACGACACTTTTTGATATAGGAAGCTATTGTAAGCTGTGCGGCGTCGCATGTTTCTCTGTCTGTATCTTTCTCTCTTATAGAAAGCAAGCCAGATATTTTCATTTCTATTTCGCATTGAACAGTGTGGTGTCGCGACGATTATTTTTGTTGAGTGTATACAGGTTTTTTGTAAATAATAAATAATAAAAAATAATAATAATAAATCCTGACAGTGTTTCTGCACAAGTTCCGGATATTGCTGATGGAGTTAGGTAAGTAGAGATTATATACAGATAATAATAATAAATGCTTTTGTATTTTTAGCAAGTACGCACTATAACCTCTCTTTATTATTGTGCTAACCAAGTCATACGCATTATAATCTCCACATTTTGTGTGTTTAGCAAGTGTACGCGTCATAATTTCAAAAATTCAAAAACAAATCATATTTTAATATTACAATTTCAGAACGTATGTGTTTAGCAAGCCGTGCGTGTTCTAACCTATACGCTGTTGTGTT
>CAJUYG010002983.1:13975-25029 GCA_910591675.1 Galerucella calmariensis
TATATATATATATATATATATATATATGTTCTCAAGTTTTTTTTTAATTCGTAATTATTCTGTTGAAGAATTAAAATTATGTTTTTCATAATGATAATACAGGAATTTCCATTATGAAAAACATAATAGAAATTGCCGATTTAAAATTATGAAATACATAATAAAAATTAATTAGTTAAAATTATGAAAAACATAATGGAAACTCAATTTCCATTATGTATTGAGGTTGCCTATACTACTCTAGTGCATCAGTACTTGAAATCGGATAGTACATTTTTTAACGGCAATACTGTTTCTGGGGACAAAGAAGAAGAAGAAGAATAAAATTTGTTATGTTAGTTTCTGTGTTTGTTTGTTTGTTAACCTTAATATATAAACTGTAAACAAAAACAACCCTGTAAACTATTAAAAAAATCACCATTGAAGTGAGCACCAATTGTTATCTTTTACGGTTTAGCTAGTGCACTGAAAAAGGGGCAAAGGTTTCAATTTTTTTTAAGGTACAACCACATGTGGTCTATCTGAAATCGGTAATTACAACATTTTTTAATAGGGCCAACATATAAATAAATCGTAAAGCGATCCGTTCAAGGTCAACAAATGCTCTGGCCATTTATGAATGAAATTTATAATAGTAATACAATTCGTTCCTCTAGGTACTTGCAAACGTTGTAAGTGTCATTTGAAAACACCATGTATTGCATTTTGGAGTGTCAATCAAGATTTGGGGTAATTTAAATATCATATTATTTATATATATATATATATATATATATGGTTCAATTGATAATAAGTATCATAAATTATTTTTTGCAAATAGTATTGAAGTGCATTCAAGTGAAATGTAAGTTATTAAATTGATTACCTACACATTCAATAAAATCAAATATTATACTCAAACTTTCTTCTCGGATTTGTTAGTTTTATTAATATACAAAATTAATTAGAAATATTAACTCAATCATATTATTAGACTTAATTTAAAACAATTTGCCCCCAGCTTTATTTCAGCAGTGTTTCCAAATCCTTTGATATCAAACATTATATTAAAATTTTCAAAAAACCCCTATCGGTGGGAAAAGACCACAAAAATGTTTTCCCGTGTAACATGGAATTCCAATCTCCCAGTAAGTGAAATTGAATTATCTGAAAGCTATAAAATCCTAACAATTTATTGACTTTTTCGGAATTATCCCATGTATGTGTTTTGGCTTGACATTCATTGATACCTAAATAATTTATTGTGCCCCATTACTTCTACTCAGTTCCTCAGAGACTAGTTGCCCCTTCCGTCCTATTTCCTGGAGGAATTTTAGGATATCTGCAAGCTTCAATAAGTAAATGTCCCTCTTTTATTTAGTAATCTTCCAGGTGCTCTGTCCTAGCATTCTGCATTGCTGCACAAAGTATGTGGATTGTGGTTCCTACTTCCATGCCACAAAATTGAAACGAAAAATGTAGCACGTCGTTGAAGGTCGCTTGAAATACTGAAAAAATTATAGAAAATACTGCAGATTCTTGCCTAACTGACTGATTAGATTCGATGGTGAACTAAGCCAGTTCGCAGGGCTTAGCTAGGTACCTCATGAATCTTAAGAAAAGAAAGAAAATTTATTTCAATGAGACTGGGTAAAAGAAAACAGTAGGACGTGTCGCGGGACACACGGTAGGAGCTTTAGTTCCTTTTAAGCAATAGTCAAATTTTTTGAATCAAAAAATAAATACACATATATTAATATAAGAATTTATTTTACTCTGGATGAAACTTCATTTAACAAAAATATACAGTAGTATTAATTATACAAATCTTATCATTAAGTTTTTTTTTATTTTTTTTATTTGAAACATACATAACCCCGCATCAACTACTACGAGTTATTTGCAGAGGAGACATTTACATGTAGTGTGGTATATATTAATAATATCACAATTTAAATTTTTGATGTCAAGTTTATGTCATTAAGATATGATAGCACTTCGTTTCCAGTTGAGGAGAGAGTTGACTTTAAAGAGTTTCCTATCTTGTGGTGTTTTCTTTGTTTTTCATATACTGGGCAGTCGAGTAATAGATGCTTCACTGTGAGTTGAGTTTGACATATATGACACAAAGGAGCAGCTTCTTTTGTCAAGTGATGTTGATGTGTTATTCGTGTGTGTCAAATTCTTAAACGGTTTACCAGTACTTGTTCTCTTCTTTTCAAAGGCAGTGGGAGTTTGGTTCCAATTTCGGGTAGTATTTGTTTTAAATTAGTTTCAGTGTCTTTCCAGATCGATTGCCATTTTTTGTAAATGTATTTTTTTATTGAGGATCTGTGGTCGGTGTGGGGAAATTTTGTAAGGAGAGGTAAATCATCTGTAGAAGTTGATTTTAGGGCTAAGGTGTCAACTTCTTCGTTTCCTCTTATTCCCATGTGTGATGGTACCCATAAAAAAGAGATGTTTTTATCTCGCAAGCCGTAAAGCTCCTTTTTAATAAGTTCGTGGATCGGGTGTGATGGATATACATTTTTCATATCTGTTAGGGTGCTTAATGAGTCAGATATAATAAGAAAGTTGCTTCCATTAGCTGTTTTGCACATTTTAAGGGCATGGAGTATAGCAAACGCCTCTCCAGTATATATACTACAATTTTGTGGCAGTCGCATAGCAAATTTTGTATCTTTACATATGTAAGCTGCAGCATTTCCGGTGGTTGTTTTGGAAGCATCAGTGTAAATGAAAGAAAATTTGGAAAATTTCGATGCTATTTCGTTGAAGGAGTTTTGTATCAGGATGGGAGTGGTGGTCTGTTTTTGATAGGATGTTAGGGATGTTTCTATATGCGGTATTTGAATGATCCATGGAGGGATATTTAATTTTGATGTTAGAGAGTATTTAAATTTCTCATTGTCGTAACTTATATTTCTGATTCTTTGGTAGAAAGGTAACTTTTTTGTGGGTTTGTTTCTAGGAAAATTTATGGTGGTATTTTTGAATGTTGAGGAATATGCTAAGTTGGAAAAGTTTGCTGATATTCTAGCTACGTAGTGTAGGGAGAGCATTTGTCGGCGAAGATGCAGTGATGGTTCATTTGCTAATTGGCACAAAGTACATATTGAGTATTCAAATCTAGTCATTGCATTCGATCATTGAAATAATAGGTCTATGATAACTGAAATATGAGATGTACTTTCCATAATATTCACTTTGCACTTATGTTATATTATACACTTTCACTAATTTCTAAAAATTATATAATTTAATTCATATTGAAGCTAGAAAACTAGTAAGTCAAGAAAACATATTTGTATTCTGTGTAAAATTTTTAATTTTTAAAAATCGCAGCGCGCTTTCGGCTGTTAAGCCATTTTCAGTGCTATACCTGCAAGTAAGTAATAAAAGTTGGAAATTGTAAAATAAGATGTAGGTAAAGAATTACTTACTCGTCAGGTATTTGTTACAAGAAACTTTTCGACTACACGTTCATGTTACAAATTAAAATATCTTAAGATAACATTAAATTAAAAATAATCCCCTGATTAGGGTAGATTATATCTAGATTTTGAACATTTTTAAATTTGTTAAAATTATCTTCAACTGATACACGAACACGTGTTAGTCTGACGGAAGTTGAAGTGACACTCCTTCAATTTTAAATTAGTAAATGACAACTGACAATCAAGTGAACACAGAACTCAATCCATCCAACATGATTATTAAAAGTGACATTGTAAAAATTTTGTGTAAAAACTAAAGAAAACATTTAAATCTGCAAAAATTGTTGTAAATGAAGTAATTCAATAATGTCCCAAAACAGATATGTAAACTTCCTAAATAAAATTATAAATAAATAATTTGATATTTGATATCTTTTTAGATGTTTTTTGTTATTGGAGACTACCAGACTACAATGTTTATTTAATTATGTTGTTTGGAATTATTCTCAGATAATTGATTTCATTATCATTATGATTCGCACTAGCATTTTATAGTTTTTAAATTAATTTACTTTTTGAATCTCTCTTGACATATGTGTGAATTTTCTATTTTGAATTAGACTTAGTAATGAGTTCTTATTAGACCCTTAATCTTTTTCAGTATCTTATAACTTGATAGGTTCTCATTAGACCTTAATATCAAATCATTTATTTATATTTCTATTTAGGAAATTTACATATTTGTTTTAGGACATTACTGAATTACTTCATTTACAACAATTTTTGCAGATTTAAATGTTTTCTTTAGTTTTTACACAAAATTTTTACAATGTCACTTTTAATAATCATGTTGGATGGATTGAGTTCTGTGTTCACTTGATTGTCAGTTGTCATTTACTAATTTAAAATTGAAGGAGTGTCGCTTCTACTTCCGTTAGACTAACACGTGTTCGTGTATCAGTTGAAGATAATTTTAACAAATTCAAAAATGTTCAAAATCTAGATATAATTTACCCTAATCAGGGGATTATTTTTAATTTAATGTTATCTTAAGATATTTTAATTTGTGACGTCAACGTGTTGTCGAAAAGTTTCTTGTAACAAATACCTGACGAGTAAGTAATTCTTTACCTACTTCTTATTTTACAATTTCCAACTTTTATTACTTGTTTGCAGGTGTAGCACTGAAGATGGCTTAACAGCCGAAAGCGCTCTACGATTTTTGAAAATTAAAAATTTTACACAGAATACAAATATGTTTTCTTGACTTTCTAGTCAAGTGTACCCAGCTATAAAGATATTCACCCTAGAAAACTATTAACTGTAATTAATAATACAATGTATCCTGACAATCAACTTTTTCCGCCGAGAGACTAGCTCTGAGACTGAGGAGCGAGCGCGAGAGCCCACGCGCTCAAGGCACATAACGTAACGTAACGGTCAAACGTAACGGTCAGATCTTTTGCGTCTCGACTCCTCTCGCTCCAAGTAACGTAACGGTCAGATTTTCCCCTCGCTCCAACCTAACATAAGGAACTAAAGTTCCAAAAATTTTTGGGGCGCCACTAATTAGAAACAAAATCGAATTTAGTGGTCAGCTAACTTTCGAACTGTTATTTCAAAATACTTAAAGTTTCCGTAGTACCTAAATAAAAATATCTAAGTAAAAAAAATGTATATTTTACTATCGTGAAATTTACAATAAAAGTGCGATAAAGGGGTTAGTAATCAACAAGGACATTGACAAAACAAAAATTTTAAACTGAAAATAGGTATGTAGGTGAAGCCTAACACTGTACGTTACTTATTGGTGTCCCAGTTCACTCAGTCATCTAACAATAAATGTCTGGTTGGATTTCTTCTAAAGCATGAGACCGGAAATTTCTAGCTCAATGGAAAGGTGCCGGAACTTGTCTATCGGTAGTCTATTCCACCAAAAATCAAAATTCCAAAGAAATTCTTCGATAAATATATAAGCTGAAAGGTTGAACGCAAAGTTCACGTTTCAAAATCTAAATAAAAAACATTATTGTGGATTGATTCCCAAAAAATAAGAGAAAAAATGTTAATGGTATCAATTTAAATACCATTTCCTCCAATTTGGAAAAGACTTCGTTTCTCGAGTTGTTGATATTGCTATGGTAACTTTAAAAAACGCGCGTGTTTTAAAGTTCGATTTAAACACGCTGAGCTGTGCTTTAAATAGGTGAAATGGTTCACCAATAATAAAAAATAATATTTTTTTAAATTGAAAGTGTAATTTTTCTGTTCTGTTATTATGACATTAACTTTTAAAAGTTCTATCAGTGATGCTGATAAAATGTTTCCAATTTTTGGCTCTGTTCTGATTTTTCTGAATGTTATTTGGTCCAATTTTTCCAATTGTGACAGTAATCTTTTTAGCATCCTTGTTATCAATTAAATCATTTGTTTTATACGTACCAGTTTTTATATTTTGTGTGTGTGAAACTCCCAGTTCCAGTTCCCAAGTTCCTAACCTAAACAAAAAAACTTGAGAGGTGTCAAGGGACACCCGGATGGAACGAAGTTCCTTTCGATTAATTAGTGAAGGAATTGTACATATACATACACACACCGAAACATTTATATATATATATATATATATATATATATATATACATATATTTATGTACTCTGTCTGTCTATTCTTTCATACACGTCATAGATGCGCGGGACTTTGTAAACACAACAGAGTGTATATATATACTCTCTCGACTTCGTAAACACAACAGCGTATAGGTTAGAACACGCACGGCTTGCTAAATACATACGTTCTGAAATTTTAATATTAAAATATAATTTGTTTTTGAATTTATTAAAATTATGACGCGTACACTTGCTAAACACACAAAATGTGGACTGCGTATGACTTGGTTAGCACAATAATGAAGAGATGTTATAGTGCGTACTTGCTAAAAATACAAAAAAGCATTTATTATTATTATCTGTATATAATCTCTTTACAAAAAACCTGTATACACTCAACAAAAATAATCGTCGCGACACCACACTGTTCAATGCGAAATAGAAATGAAAATATCTGGCTTGCTTTCTATAGGAGAGAAAGATACAGACAGAGAAACATGCGACGCCGCACAGCTTGCAATAGCTTCCTGTATCAAAAAGTGTCGCGTCCCAGCTTTCCGTAAGAATTTTATCCGTCTAGCCTCCTTTCACAACGTGCGATAAGGAACTTCGTTCCAAAAAAACGAATATCCCTGGATTATAGACGTGAGGTCACTATGCCTCAAATAAGCCTTGATATCACTTTACCATGAATACTCAACTATGCCAGGACGTACTAGGCGCAGCCTGATAGATCAGATACTACGAGGAGCGGGTCTAGAAGGGTCAGGGATACTTGTCATAGTGAAGAAATGTATTTGGTTTCTTCGAATCCCACCACGTTTAGTAAGCATACTTCGTCTCCAAAAGCAACGATCCGTAACTTGTTTGTCATCGGATATATTTGAAGGTCGCGGTTGGGACAGCTGTGCCTATACACCTATAAGACAGTACTGAAATCTTTAGCATGTTTCTAGATCAGATCTAGATATGCAGGAAAACAATGTATTTTGCTGATTAGATACTGTACTTATTTTATTTGAGTTATTTCTCAGGTTCAACAGCAATCTTCTTGACCAATCATACTCAAAGGCAGTGTATATATTTGATGTATATTTGCATCCAACATAATATAATATGTATATTATGGCCTCCACCAAGCCACGCCACCGAAAGGCAGCAGCGTGATCATTGGCCGATACAGATAGGAAATGCTCTTTTAGAATTTAATAAGGTTCTTAAAAATATGGCTTGGGATGTTGGTTGGGAGAGAAAATAGAGTTGCAATTGGAAGAAGTAGAAAAGTTACGAATATTAACACATGATTTATGACGAAATCCATTTTTAATGCATGAGAAATTAAATTTATGCAAATTTTTTTTTAGGTTTCATTCAAAGGAGGCTATGAGAAAAGTAATGCCAGTTATTGTTCTGGTGCTCATTATTGATGACATAGAATTGTCACCATTGTCAAAATCCCAAAAGGACTATCGAATAGTGAGCGATCCATATAACATAATAATACAACCATTGCACAACCCAACTATACTTCCAGATTGGTGTCCAATAGATGCATCTTATAATTTGAACCAGTTCAACGCCACAGAATGTCCTTTTGAAATTGAAAAAGATACTTTACCATTTTGGGTGAAAGTCGAAGAATGGAGGTTTGAAAATAATCCCGACAATGTTTTCGTAACTTTCTTCTACAGGAACAGATTATTTTTTTTGAAAGTTAATATTTTAGAATCTAATTGCAATATGTGGAAGATTGAAACTAAAAATGTTAGTCTTACTGAACCTTGCTTGAAGTTATTACATCATAGCTTAAATTTGACAAACTTTAAGACTTCCACCGAATCATTCAACTCAACATATTTTGAGTATACGTTAAACCTCACTAATTCTAGTAAAATTGATGAAAATCTATCGGAGTTGAAGTCGTATTTCATGATCAAATTGGATATAACTTGGTTGATTATATTAATTACTTTTATATGCTTATTGGCACTATTAACATCTGTAATAACATGGTACTGTTCAAAGAACACTGAATTTTTCAAAAGAATTACTCAAATTTGTCAGTCAAAACACAGTTTCATTCAAGATAATTTTAGTAGTGTTTCAATATATGATAGTTATGGCTATCTATTACCAAAACATCAAAATGACACTGCAATCTATGAAGAAATTAGCTAAAATATGTAGACAGTTGGAACTTTTAATTCAAATTTATCACAAAATTGGATATCAGTATTATTCCTATAGGTACAGTAGACGGCTGAATGAAGCGAATAATAAATGCTGTCTTAATGCGGATGGTAAATGTTCATGGAATGTGACACCTACGGCCTAACGACTTCGACAATTGCGGAACTAGCCAAACGTTACACACATGCTCAATCCCTTAAGAGATGGGATGGAATCAAAGAATGCAGTCTTGCTAGGATCACCCTGGGTGACCCTGGGAAGCTGGCACCGAAGAAATATTTGGCGATCACCAGGAGAAACCTACGTTTAACAGTAGGATTTCTGACTGGTCACTGTCAACTAAGGAAACATCTCCATACCATGGGGCGATACAGACCCGAAGGATGTTCCTAGGTTTATGGGGAAAGTCGCAGAGGTAATTATGGTTCTCAAACCGGTTAATATACCTAGAGAAGTTATATATAATCTCATTACTACATGTAATTTTGAGTGTATGTGGGAAAATCATTCTGAAAATATAGTAAAAGGAAGAGAGCATCCTTTCAGATTTAATGAGCGTCGCTGCGCAGATCAGGTACAGAGAATAACGAATATTATATGGTTGAAGAGATATAAGGTGGCGATATTCATTATAAATTCATCGACTAGAAGGAAAAGAATCATCGTCAACAATATTTTTATGTGTCACAAGATTTTGACGACGTGTGGCCAGAAGGACTTAAACAGCTTCATCTCTACAAATGTCTTTGTTGTTGTTTTTGTTTTGCTGTCATTATCAATATCATTCTGTTGATAATTCATTAATATTTTAATTTTTACTTATCATTCGAATTTTCAATATTTGACGTTCAGATATTGTTATCTGCAGCTTCTTCGCGCATAAGACTGCAACTTCTAGACTCTAATGGGTTCTTTCTATGTAAAACGGAGTCTATCTTCTATTATATTACTACTTACATTATTCACATGAGATTCACATGATGGTTCAACTAATTGCACTCTTTTTTCTTTGCTGGTTGGTTGTATAGAAGTCTTCTGGAGTCATTTGGGTTCTGCCATACAGCTTCTGTCTTCTGTGGTCCAGTGACTCACAGTTGCCTAGTAGCAGAGCTGTTTCGGTATCCTTTTTGCATCTTTTGCATGTAAGGTCTCCGTTATACAACCCTATTTTGTTTAGGTGCTCCTTTGTGGGAAAGTGTCCCGTAAGTAGCCTCGTTATGGTTCGTAGTTTGTTCCTGCTCATTGAGAGAAGTTCTTTCGCTACTTTTTCTGATGGTTCTTTTATGAATTTCTTCCCATGTATTTGCCTGGTCGTATTCTTCCAGTGTTTATTGTGTCGTTCTTCCACCCACTCTTTCAACCATGACCTCGTTGATTATCTTGGAATTTCCACAGCAGGTTCGGGTCCGTTCATCAGAGTTGACGATCCTACTCTTGCGAGTTCGTCAGCTTTTTTATTGCCTGCGATTCCTTTGTGACCTGGGACCCACTCCAGTGTTACACTGTTCCGAGTCGCCAGTCTTTTAAGTTCTTCGCCGCATTCCCATACTAGCCGAGATGTCACTCTATAGCTCTGAAGTGCTTCAAGGGCAGCTTGACTGTCACTGTAGATCCTGATCTGCCTGTTGTTGTAGGCTCTCAAATTATTTGACCTTGCACATGCAAGTATTGCATAGACCTCTGCTTGAAATACAGAGGCGTATTTTCCTAGCGAGACGATTCCTTCATATTTGCTCGTCTTGCTGTATATGCCCGCTCCAGTGCCGAGTTCATTTTTTGATCCGTCTGTATACCAGATCAGTTCATTTGCTCTACTATAAGTGGTGGTGCGTTCTCTTTCTCAAGCTTCTTTCGATTTTTGATGACAATCTCGGAGTTCTTGCGAACGATATATCTGGTGGTCATGTGGTCTGTTGGCATTTTGAATATGTCATCATCCACATGCCTTGTCTTTGTGTGTCCTTTCCCATGTGCCACGTCATGATCTCATGCTTTTTCCAGTCGGGTTAGTACTGCCCTTGCTTCGCATTCTTGCACTCTTTACACTGTTTACCTATAGCTGGACACCGATTTACTTCATGCACACCTTCTACATTTCCAATTGCTTCTTGTGTGTGGAAAACTTCTTTTCTCTCGTAGTTTTTCTCTCTTCACTATCACATTTTGCTCCTTTGATGTTGGTGTAACTTTTCAAATCTTTATTATTTCTCTATAATTTTACTCATATTTTGTCCATGTATATCTTTTGTGTGTTTTCTTCTTATTTCTGCTAATCTCAAAGTATCCATTGCTTCTTGCAGTTGTACGTTTTTTCTTCTTCTGATTATTAGCCTGTCTTGTGTGTCATAATTATTTGAGTGTAAAACTACCGTATCTCTCAGAATTCCATCGGGATTTGTGAATTCTGAATCTTCTATTATAGTCTTCACATCTGATAATAATGAGCCAAGTGGTTCCTGATCTTTTTGTTCTCTTTCACAGAACATGAATCTTGCATGAAAGATATTCTTCTCCTTTCAGGGTTACGGTGTGTATCAAAAGCTTCAATTACTTTTTGAATATCATGTTTCCTTCAAACTTAAATGTGCTTATACTACTCTACTGATTCACACCCTATTATATTTAGTAATATGGCTACTTTTGTCTTTCGCCTTCCCAATGCCATCATATATACTTGTATATTGAATTGTTTTTTGTCCAATTTTCGGAGACATTACCATTTCGAGACAGAGGCGCTGGTAACACTAAATTTGGAATTGCATTCATTATTGCTGGTGTGTTTTCTTAACCACCCTTTCTGGGATCTTTTCCTCAGCAATTTGTATTGACAAGAAAATACAT
>CAJUYG010002984.1:0-16810 GCA_910591675.1 Galerucella calmariensis
CTAATCGGACGCATAATAAAGAAATAATGGACAAACTATGCATTGAAAGATCACACACAACAGTTGAAACGAAAATATCCTAATAAGACAGTTTGGGAAGTGGTAAATAGTCACTGAAGGATAGTGAAAATTCTGGCAATAACTTTCAACTTTTTTTTTCATTTTCTAATTAATTATTTGATTTATTTTTTAATTACACAAAATATTACTTTCATTACTATTAAGTATATTGTGGTAAATAATGTAAATAATACCGGATGAAGGACCTCGGTTGATGGCCATTTGGTTGTACTAATAAATGACGTTTATTATTATTATTACAAAACTACACACAATTTTTAAACTAGATGATTGAACAACATACCTGTGTGTTACAAAAAGTTGGAATCCTGTAGTTATTGGTACTGAATCTCTGTATCCTGGTACTGTCAGTGAATTATTTTCCAAAAGACTAGTTAACATTGATGCTATATCCATGCTAGCTGAATCTATATCTTCTAAAAGCAGCCAATTTCCTTCCAAAACAGCCTGAAATAGTAGAACAATATTTTGGTGACATTGTTTCAATATCATACTTTACAATGTTACAATATTATTTAAGCAGAAAAATTACTTGAGTTAGTACTCCTGGCTGCCACACAAACTCTCCTGGCACATCAGTACATCTGTAAGTACCAAGTAACATTTTGCTATCTGTCTGATCTCCTAGCTGTACTTTCACAAAATTTTCACCAAGACCTCTACCAGTCCTTTCAGCAAAATATTCAACAATACTTGTTTTACCTACAAAGTTAATAAGACATTTTTATAACTTTCCAATGTAAGCAGTACCTATCTAGTACTTACCTGACCCCACTGGCCCCTGAAGACAAATAGCTTTATTCAAACTAAGTCCTAGTGCAACTTTTCTTAAATTGTTTATAGTAGATGGAACTTCAATGAGCTGAGTTGTTAAATTGGATACGTTTGATACTTTGGGTACAAATATACCAGATATATTTATTAGATCATCTACAAATTCATTTGGTAAACTCCACATGGGTTTTGTGTGACTTGGTTGTGAAGTAGAGTCAATTAATGATCCTTTTAAGTTAAATATACTTGTGAACTCAATATCAGCTGCAGGTACATGTTTTAATATTAGTTGTTTCTTCTGAGTTTCATTCATACCAAAAAGTATTGAGACAACTTGACAGGCAACCCTAAAAATATATAACCACATTATGTTCAATAAATGCAAGGAAGAAATCTATGAATATAAAAAAATAAATACACATATTTGATAAAATAATCAGATATCAATTGAAAACCTTTTGTTTCAATATTGTTTGCTTCAAAACAATTATATTTTGTTCTTACCATTTGACTTTATTATCTTCATTTTGAAGAAATTTTTGAATAAATATTGACCAGTTCCATTTATATCTGTAAAAATCTGTATCACTTTTCAATAAATGATAACACGATTCTATAAAATGAAGATCATGGTAGACTATTTCTTCCATTTTACGTTTTTTTGGAGTATTTTCATTTGTATTTAAACTTTCAAGTACTTCTTGATTTATAGTAAAATATTTCTGGGCATACCTACGAAAATTTGAAATATACATCATAATAAACTGATATTTGTGTATTTGATTTAAAACATGTAATCAAACTTTTCAAGTAGATATAATCATTGTTTAGGTTATACAATGATATTAAGTTTAAGATAAAAACAAGTACATACCCCTGGAAATCTTTTCTTCTACTAACAACTCTTCCCAGCAAGATAGTGCATAAAACATTATGTTGTTTCTTATTACAAGTTTGTAAATTTGAAAACAAGGCGATTTGAAGCAATTGTGGAAGATATTTAGAAAAATTATCAAATATATCATTGAAGTACATTGGATCCAGGAGCATGTAAGTGGCAAGATAGCACAATAGTTGCTTATTCTTCTCATCTCCATTGGTATCAGATCTCAATTTGCTTGATAATTCCTAAAATGAATTAAAAAAACAGCAAATATAGGTTAAGTTCAGTTTAAATATTTTACCTTAGATACATTTGAAAAATGATCGTTGATTGCTATAAAATTGTTTAAAGAATCACGTAAATCGGCGTCAATAATCATTTTTATCACAAAGAAACAGTGGTGGTTTTTTCATTACTTTTTTATATTCGATTGAAAAACACGTGTTTGAACTGGTTTATACTTGAACCACTGTGGCTGTAAAAAAAATAGCCGGTGATCAAAAACACGTGTTACCAGCCTTAATTTTAACAGAAAAATATTCCAGTGTAGAAGAAATACACATGGTTAGGAACTTTAATTTTATAAGTGTTGTAGTGCCTGAAATTTTTTGACATTTGCACATGTGCGAGACATTTGTCATGTTTACAACGTGGTGTGTAGGTTTTTACTAAAATTTATTGAAATTTCGAAAATGGCAATTGAAAAAGGTATAGCACATAGGGCAGGTGCCTTTAAACAGTCGAATAAAGAACACAAACACGGTAGACACCGTTCAAAAGGATCGATAAGCATATCCACTAAAGGTAAAGTGAGGTTATTGTAACAATATAAAAGTAATAAAATATGATTTTTTTCAGGAAAAGTATCTGTGAAAACAATTTCTAAACGTAATAAACGAGAACTAAATAGAGACCAACGACGTAATCAGGCTATACAAATTAGACAGAATAAAAGAGATGAAGTTCTTGCTAAAAAAAGATCTCTGGGGGGTATGGATTTTGCTCCATTCCTAGTTTGTGTAGTGCCCTTGAATAAAGATATAGACCCTAATACCGCATTAACACTACTTTGTCAATGTGATGAAGAAGCTATTGTTACAAAATCTTCAGCAAATGTAACTCACATAAGGTAAAATCTTACAAGTATAGGTATATTGTGTCTTGATGGTTGAAAGCGTTATATTTTAGTGTACCAAGATTTAAACAAAGATTCGCATTCGTAGTTCCAGACCGAGACCACGACTTCGCGATCTTAGACACATTAAAAGTAGCAGATACTGTTCTATTTTTAATATCTGCGGCTAATGGAATTGAAGATAATGAGGTTGTGATAGACAATTGGGGAAATTCGATTCTCTCCACATCCTTTGCGCAAGTAATTATATTGTTTAAATATGTAATTAATTTTCAATAGATGATCTTTCTCATAACTTTCAGGGATTACCCACACCTCTAGTTGTAATTACAGATTTAGAAAGTATCATACCAAAAAAAAGGAATGAACATAAACAACAAATACAAAAAATTGTTAATAAGTGGTTACCAGAAGAAAAAGTACTGGTAATGGATAAAAATGTAGATGGGATTAATGTCTTGCGAAAAATTGGCAATCAAAAAAGAAAATCTATATTATATAGAGATCGTAGACCACATATTCTTGGAGAAGAAGTGGATTATGTCGCAGATTCTGAAGGTAATATTAATAGCAATCTCCAAATATTTGATAGGCACAGAATAGACTTAAACAAGAATTTGTTAAATTTCTAGTACAAAATCCATTTCTCATAGTTTATTATATATTTATTTTTAGGTACATTGGGCACTTTAAAAATCACTGGATATTTAAGAGGTACTACACTTTCTGTAAATCAGTTAGTTCATATACCAGGATTAGGAGATTTTCAATTGTCTCAAATTGATGCCCCAAATGATTTACATAAATTTGAAAAAAAGTAGGTTTTTGAAATAATTATTTCTTCCAACTATCAATGTTTCTCTCTTAATTCTAGAAATAAAGAAGCCAATACAATGGAATCAGATGAAGTACCTGTGATTCGTGTACTTGAGAGATGTGATCCTTCAAAACAAGAATCGTTGGACTCTGAAAATATTCCTGACCCTATGGATGCAGAACAAACATGGCCAACACAGGAAGAAATGGAAGTTGCAGATAAAGAACAAAAGGTAGGTAGTATAAGAATCTTATATATCCTAACAAATGTTATTAGTATGTTGAATATTTTTTAAATTTGCTCTTTAATTGTAGTGTATATTATTTATTACTTTTATTGTGCACATTTCTTCGACTCCAGTTGTATGTTTGTAGCTGAAAAGAGTCAAGAGAGTCCCAAAGGGCTGGTCAGACTACCAAGCAGCTTGGATTCCTGATGATGATGCAGAATTTCAAGAAGACGAATCTGATAACGACGAACAAGAGTCAAATAATGAATTCATGGATGCAGTCTCTGAAGCTGAATCTGGCAATTCAGAAAGCGGTAACGGCAATAAAGATTTTGCTTCGGTTACAGAATCAGAAGTAGCTGTTAATGATGAAAAATATGACAAAGAATTAGACTTGCATGCGGAGAAACGGGAATTGGATAAAATTAAAGCTGCTAAGAATGATAGGGAGTTTCCAGATGAAATTGATACACCATTGGAAACACCTTCTAGGGTTAGATTTCAAAAATACAGAGGATTAGAAAGTTTCAGGTAAAGTTTGTTCTGTAACCAAAGTGCTGAATCATAAATTGAATGTTTATTTCAGGACATCACCTTGGGATCCAAAAGAAAATCTTCCAAGTGATTATGCCAGAATCTTTCAATTCCAGAATTTCGATAGAACCAAAAAAAGAGTATTAACTGAACAAGAAGACAAAGATGGTGCAATTGTAAGTAATTACAAATATATCTATCTCAATTTATATCGTCAATTTTTTCACTTTTAGCCTGGATGGTACATAACAGTGCATGTAAAGGGAGTATCACAACTTCTTTGGGACAACTTTAAACAAACCAACGCTCCTGTTACATTGATTGGTATGTTCCCGCATGAACATAAAATGTCTGTCCTCAATGTAGTGCTGAGGAGAACACCAAATTTCAGTTCACCTATCAAATCTAAAGACAGATTGGTATTCCAGTGTGGGTACAGAAGATTCGTCGTTAATCCTATTTTTAGTAGTCACACTAACGGCCAAAAACATAAAGTTAGTTTGAATATTTAACATACCTACAATTATTTAGTTTCTTCTTACACATTTTTTGTAAGATTTGATTATATATTCCACATTTATTTCAGTTTGAGCGTTATTTCCAACCGGATTCTACAGTGGTAGCAACCTTTTATGCTCCAATACAATTTCCACCTGCGCCTGTATTATGCTACAAAGAAGTAAACAATAAGCTGGTACTTATAGCCAATGGCAGTTTGCTTTCGTGCAATCCAGATAGATTGGTTGTTAAAAGGATAGTTTTGTCAGGTACATAATATTATCTAAAAGTTGTACTGTAATATTTAAAGTTATAATACATTTTTAGGTTATCCATTTAAAATCCACAAGAGATCGGCTGTTATTAGGTTCATGTTTTTCAACAGAGAAGATATAATTTATTTTAAGCCAGTCAAATTGAGAACCAAGATGGGAAGAAGTGGACATATCAAAGAACCTCTAGGTAAATTTTTATTTTTAAAATCACTTTTTCTGGTACTCCCCTTTATAATCATTTTAATACCATTATACTTTGGCAAGTTCATCTGAAGCTGTGAAAGGAATGCAGTCGAAAACATTCGATATTGCTACGTTTAACCATGAAAAAGATAAAGTGCTAAGTATGTAGTGATAATAATTAGAAAAGGGACTTTTTATTATTAACAATATCAACAATAAAAAATAAATAAATGAACTAAAACATATTCGGCTAATGGAGTCTCTCCCTGCTCATAAGCAAACAAAAAAAAACATCAACAATATCATTAAAAGTTAATTCTTTAATGTGCTTGTTTCCTTGGATTTTTTCTATAAACATTCTTTTTTCAATTTATTTATTTTTCAAATTAGTTATGGGCTTCTTCAAGCTCTGGCAGCGTTTTACGAAAACCATGATTACCACACCCTCCGAATTACATAATTGGTGATTTTTATCGAAAGCTGACTTCTTATTGGCAAGCGCGTGCGTGTGTTTCCTCCTCTCACTTCGTCAATTGACTGATATTGATTTATTCAGTGGCGTTGGTATTGTCAGTGACCTTTGTTTTTTCAGTTTTACTTGGTAAAATAGGTACCATACGCCATTTGTACGTTTATGACAGATACCGCCATGTTTCCTCGCCTCTTACTGATGACCCATAGTTTCAGATAAACTTGCTAAACTATACTACCAAAACATACTCTTTCTCATTGTTTACATTTATTGCTATTTATTATTAATATTCTATTTAGGTACACATGGGCACATGAAATGCATATTTGATGGCCAACTTAATTCTCAAGATACAGTTATGTTAAATCTCTATAAAAGGATATTTCCAAAATGGTCTTATCAAGACTTGATTGTGAGCTGCTTGAATGAAAACATGGAAGATTAATTGTAATTTATTTATTTACTTGAAATAATTATTACAAATATAGTTAATGTTTATACCGTTTTTCATTATTTAGAACATGCAATGGTGGGTAAAATGGACATAATTTACCTGATTGTATTTTGCTTTTTTTCACTTGATTTTTTATCGATGTTCAAAAAAATCTAAGGAACTCACCTAGACTCCGTTTCACATAATAGTAGCCTAAAGCCTAGTCCAGACCTACATATATTTGCCAGCATACAATTAAACATTTGTATAAAAGCTGTTTAAGATATGTTTGCAAACATTTCTTTAAAAAAAAGTTTAATGTTTTTTTGTTTCCCGTCAGAATGGGAAACACAAGTTTATTATAGCCAAGAGGCAAGTCTGGATGCGTTCACGACAAACGTTTGTTTATTCTCTTGTTTGCATTGTATCAGTGGGTGTGCCTAGTAAAACTCAAATTTCGTGGTTCATTATTGTGTTTAGATATTGTTGTGTGTATAAGTACAATGTGAGAGTTATTGCTAGCCGCAAAGAAACAGGGATGGCTGATCTGTACTTTGTATCTTGTTTACAAATATTTGGACCAATCATTTGAATTAATACGTCGAAATCAGTTGGAGTTATTCTTACAAAATTTTTAAATCCAGATCCATCATTTAATTTTAGGTTCCGTTTTGCAGGAGTTCACGTACCCTCCAACGTTTTTGTTTCCTTTTCTCTGAAGTAAAAAATATATATCCAGCACAAATGCCCACCACTGCTTCACTATTCAGCGACATGTTTTGTGTTTTGATCTGGACACAATTGTAACATTTGTATATATCAGTGATTGTCAAAAAAAATGTTTTTAAACAAATAATGTATAAGGGGGTCAGGTAATCTGGTCCCCGCTACCTACGTTAATACTCTGGCCCTAAATTAATCTGACCAGTAATTTCGCCCCCGTAATGAAAATACAATTAAATGTTGTTCTTAGAATTGAGGTAAGGCAGGTACTTGATAAAAATAACAACCCCTTGAATTATCAGATTTGTAATCATTTATCGAAGTGAATAACTTATTTGGATCCTGATGAAGTCGGTGATTGCATTGCCTTCGAATTAAATGAGAACAGACCGGACGATACAAGGTTGGAAAAGTATTCAGATTATTTGATCGAAAACTATATTGATGACCAATCTCATTTTCCACCGACAATGTGGGCTAAAAATTCAGCAGATCTAACTCGGACAACAAATGCTTGCGAAGCTTTTCATCGAACTTTCAATTAATCTTTCTACAAAGTACATCCTAATTCAATAACATTTCTTGAAAAATATTATGAATTTCAAATTGAAACTTGTGTTAAATTGCAAAGTTTACATTCAAAACCTAAAGTTAGAGACGTTAGTGTTAGAAATCGCCAGAAATTTATTGAAAATATCATTGAGAGATGCCAAAGCGGTGAGATAGACAGACTTTATTTTCTAGCATGTGTATCATTCAAATGTATCAAATTTTGACATTTGCATCGTTTAATAACATTTATTAAATAGTAGTAAATAAAAATTTTGTTTTATTTCTTTCTATTATTTAGATACTAGTCTTTGCGTTATACTTGTCAAAGTACTCCTTAAGTGCTTAGCATACTTACACAACTTAGAAAAACTACACTCACTTTCAAAAGTATTGCACCCCCCCTGTATCTTAGCGAAATATGTAGAAATAAATACTCTATAAAAGTATTTTGCTGATAAGAAGAACTTGTTTACACTATACCACAAAAAACGTGTTTTGGATCGTGTAAATTCCGATCTGGTAAGAAATGCCTGTTTCTGCTTATCAGTTTATATTGTTTTAGTTGGTACTAATAAGTTGTATAAACGTTAAAAATGCCTAGAAATGAGTTGTCTGCTTTTGATAGGACTCGAATTATTGCTCTGTGGCAAGAAGGGTTGTCTCGTCACCAGGTAGCCAATAGGCTAAATTTTGTGAGATCTACGGTTAGCAGGAACATTAGACGCTAAGAAGAGACTGGGGAAGTGAATAGTAGGCCTCGAACTGGCCGACCTACTGTTAGTACTAGACTAGACGAGAAGATAGGTATATTGCTCAATTAGCCCGCAGAGAACGATCAGTCACTGTACCATTACTAAGATCTCAATTCCAGAGAACGTTTAATCGCGTGATCTCGACCGCAACAATCCGTCGAAGAGTTTTGGCGTCAGGATTGAAGCGCAGAAGGCCTTTAAGGGTGCCTTTGTTAACTGCTCGTCACCGTACCGCTCGATTGCAGTGGGCAAGAGCTCATCAACATTGGTTATTGCCACAATGGAGGAACGTTCTTTTCTCAGATGAGTCCAGGTTTGGATTAGTGAGTGATGACTATCGGGAAAGGGTTTGGAGGGAGACAGGAGGACAAAATAGACTAGCAACTGCCATAGGTGTTGCCCCTTATCGTGGCGGAACGCAAATGTTTTGGGGTGGTATCAGATTTAATGGGAGAACACAACTCCTTCATATTCCAGGAACAATGACCGGTGCATATTACCTGCAAAACATCATTAATGCTATCGCTCAACCATTACGTAATGCAATCGGAGCCCAGTTCATCTTTATGGACGATAATGCCAGACCCCATCGCACCAGAGCCGTTCAACAAGCCTTGGAAAACGGAAACATTGCAAGATTGGAATGGCCGGCAATGTCCCCTGACCTGAATCCCATAGAGCATGTGTGGGATTATGTCTCAAGAGCCATTTTTAACCGAAATAACCCGCCAAGAAACACGCAAGAGCTTATTGTTGCGGTTACAGAGGAATGGGACAATATTCCACAGGCAGTGATTAATAATTTGATTATTGGCATGCATAGACGCGTTGATGCATTGATAAGAAGTAGAGGTGGAAATACTAAGTACTAAATTTATTATAACATTCATCCTTTTTCCGTTTTTTTCTGAAAATATTATTTTTGTATTTTCAAATTTTTCCATTTCAATTTTAATTTTCTGTTAAACCAACCTATGTTATTCCAGTAAATAAATTTGTACGATTTTAATGTATGGTTTTAAGTAATATTTAACATGATGGGATTAAAATTAAGAGAAAAAATAGATATAATCCCAATATAGGTGCAAGACTTTTGAAAGTGAGTGTATATAGGTATATGTTTATTTTATAGGGACCAGATTACTTGTACGGAATATTATACCTGCCGGCCACGGGGACCAAATTACCTCCTAAATAACTGTGAGGTCATATTTGGGGACCAAATTACCAATCCGTGTATAAGTACTTTGTTTGCGGGCAAATGTTTTCAAAGACTGGTTTGTGAGCAAATGTATGTAGGTCTGGAATATGCTTTTCAGGCTTTGACCGATATTTATGTTCAGATATTGTTATGTGCAGCTTCTTCGCGCATACGACTGCAACTTTTAGACTTCTAGTGGGTTCTTTTTATGTGAAACGGAGTCTACCATAAAGATTATCAGTCGCCATTTTCAGAGAATAATTTTTCAAAATCTAAGGCAACTCTATTTCGTCTGATATTAAATAAAACAGTTCAAATGTGTCACATTGTACAAGAACCTATTCAAAATATTTTCTATTCTCTTCAAGAAAAAATTCTTCAATTTTTTATAAAATACTTATTTAAATACCTAGCTACATTGTATGTCGAATGTCGGATAACTAACTATAATACAAGTAATTCATTACTCTCTGAATTACTATTTATTTATAATAAGAACTTAGGTATGATAATTTAACTATAATAGAAAACTAATATAAACATTAGGTACTATACGAAAAAATAATGAAATAATTGTACCTGATTGAACTAGAAGAATATTATTAAAAAGTACCACTGCTAACTTACCAATGATCTCAGTTGTTGGCTTCTACCATACTCAATTCTCCACATGTATCGTTATCTATGCATGTATCGTGTTTAGTTTCAACCTATGGTTTCAACCGTTGACTGTTTAGCTCGATTGCCAAGCTAGCCGACTACAATGTTAGGTTTTTTTAAGAGCAAAAAACGTCGGCTCGGGCAGGTCGCGGTGCTATACTGAAATTTTATTGGCGCTAGATAAGTCAGTCGATATATTTGTGGTATTTACCAGTCAATCCTTATAAAAAGCTTTATACTTTTTTTGATACTTTTGTAAACAATGACTAGAACCTAGAATAGGAAATTTTATGTGGAATTTAATTATTATAGGTATAGGTTATTGTACCTACATGAGGGAAATAGTCAAATAAAAAGCTTGACTGATTACAACAATTTGTATTTAATAGACATACAACAAAATCACATTAAAAAATAATAGAGGATTGTACCTACAACATTATTGTTCTGAAAAATCATCTACATATTTATTAATACAAATAAAAAAAAGAATATGAAGAATATTGCAAATTAGATTCAGTATTTTTATAAAATTTAACCTTATAGTACAATCCACTAAAATAATATTCCCTAATCTAAATGCCAATGTATAACATTGAATAAAAATAAACCATTTGAGCAATTTATGTTTTTTGTTCAAAATTGATGGTTTAACAAGTGTCACGGATTTGTTTTCTTTATTATAATGGACTGAGTGTGATAATAGCTGACTGGAATTTTAGTAGATAAAAAATATTTTTCGAAATTCAAACAAGATTTATACTAAACTTTGTAATACTTGTTGCCTAGAGTACATCATCAATATTTGTAACGAAATTAAAAAATATCGATATGAAGAAAATCTGAGTTATCCGAGATTACAGACAAATAATTGGATGGATTTAATACAATTATTTGTACAAATAGATGAAAAAAATTTAATAAAATTGCAAGCTTTAATATCATAAAACCAACCTTCATTTTTCTATTTGATGTTTATCTTCAATGTTTAAATATATGGCAAAATTGAAGAGTGTATTATTTCCCTTTAAGCATACAATAAGTACATCAAATCCTGCATTTGGTAAAAAATTAATAACTTATTTATTATTAAACAAAGCAATTAAAGATATGGAATAACAAAAAACAACAAATAATATTCATACTGTTAAGTATAAAATACATAATTAATAGGTACTACAAATTAAAATAATGACTTAATAATATATAAAAGTAGATATTAGAGTTACATAGTTACCTACCTAACCGAATAAGAAAAATTATTCTATATTTAGTGGTAAGGGGCCATTCATATAATATAAATTAGGTCATACGTTAAGGGGGGTGGTGGTTATAACCGGAATGTGACAATGGACAGGGGGCCAAAAGCTTTGAGATATCTTGTGCTAAAATTTAAAATACTAAAAGTTTTATTTAATATAATTAGTCGTTCATTGTATGTATCCTAACTAGTCGTTGCTTTCTTATTTAAAATATTTGACTTTATGTTGATTTTATTTATTAAAAATATCTTTTAATTATATCAGGGTTGGAAGGGTTCTAAAAATGTGACAGGGACGGGGGGAGAGGTTAAAAATTCCTAAAAATCGTATGACATAATTAATAGATGGCCCCTAATACCATGGTTTGAAATTTGAAAACGGAAAATCTAAATGTTTAAGTTTCTCTTATTCTTTGTCAGCAACATGGAAGCCTGTATGCGGATGAGCATCATAATGGATCACTTGCAGCTTTCCTTCTTCGTCGTAAAAGCCGTAATGCCCTTTTACAACGCCATCCTTGTCTCTTTCTTCAAACCTAAATAGCCTGTTGTGCCTGAAAATTCCAAAGTATCTAAGTAAAGTGAGTAATATGAAAGTGTAGATATTTTTGCAGCCATAAATTATCACTCAACGGTTCCAGTGATTTAAATTCCAAACTATAAGTAATACCATAGAAGGGGTGAATCTTTATTTATGACAATGTGAAGCTAGCAATACGTTGCTAATTCTTTAACGGACATTTAATTGTTAAAAAAGTTTATATTTAAAATGAAATTTTCCCATTTCATTGTGTTAAATTGATTTATTAAATAAAATGAACCACTCCTGAGTCAATGAAACTATTACCATCTAGTGGTTGATTCAAAAACCACGATAAATACTTTTAATTAGCTTATGAACAGAATAATTCAGTTTTATTTCCGTTATTTTGTTATTTACATTATTCAACAGCATAGTTGAAACTTCTCTCTTGGCTGGTCGTAGATTATTTACTGTATGACGTAAGAATTAATTTGCATGATATCAAACTTGAGAAAATAATAGTTTTTTGTGTATATAGTATAATGATAAATGGGTAGAGATATTGTTATTCTACCGTACCTAATTGTGGATGGGAAATCCTGACTTTTAAATGTTGTTTTTTCAACTATAAATTATTTAAAGGAATTATTATGAGATTTATTAGATGTGCTATATTATATAGACTGGTTTTTGCTGTTTCCTGGATAATTTTATGTAAAAACAAGAAATCATATAAAGAGCCGTATTCAATAGCTGTTGGTTTTTATTTAAGTCAAGTTATTTATTAAATAAACAATTCCAAATGATGATAAATAATAATTGACGTTCATGCACGCTCGTTTTATTTGGTGTTATAAATACCCACGTTTTATTGCAGATTCGTGTCAATTGAAAAAAGTAATAATGCAAAAATGTTAATTTCACCACAAAAATGTAAGTTTATTTGCCATGAAATATCCAACTATCGAATTGATTATGAAATGATGTAACCCATTACGCAATGATAAAATAATGTTATTATTATTATTCACTGATGTGTTGACAGTTAAAAAAGCAAGTGGCAAAATTAGAAATAGAAGAATAAAAAGTAACAGCAAGTTTGCAATTAAATGGATCAATTATTTAAGTGATTATTGAATGACGATTTGCTTTTATAGTTTCTACAGTTTTGATTTATTCTTATATCGTTACAAATCAGTTTTTGTAAAAAGTTTAATTTGTTTAAAGTGATATTAGGAAAGGCATTTTGATGTAATGCAATATTCAGATGTAGAAAACTAATATCAAACTTAATTTCAAATATACACTAAAAAAACAATCAAAATAATGTTGAAATTATTCATTCAGTAATCACGTATATATATATTAGTTGATATTAATATAAAAAATAGTAATATTTCATCAAAAAAATGTAAAACTTATGATGATTCACCCAGTAACAAGTATATTCACAGTGTTGAAAATACTTTATAAAAAAATTAAAACTAGTACAATACTTGCAAACTGTTTACTTTTGCTTTCAGGTGGTTTGGTTTGTAGTTTTATAATTAGGGTGACGATATGTTATTCAAATTGTAAATAACATTTTGTTAGTTGTGCATCAGAAACATGGAGGCTATAAAGGTGCTTCTAAACGGGCAATATTTTGAGTGCAATATGTAACTGCAACACATGTTTTGTGTTGCCTATGCATTTATAAAGACAGACATGATAAAAAGATGGATGGACCGAAGAATTCGGTATATCAAGTGATGAGGCCTACAAAAAATTCAGAAACTTGAGAACTTATGCAAAGAATAAGGTGAAAAAGAAGAAAACCGGTAGTGCAGGCGGTAAACTAGTGAAATGGTATATAGTTTGTTATCAAGACTTATTTCTAGACTTAGGTAATCTAAAGTTTCACGCCTAATCCACAATCTACGCTTCTTTTTCTTTAACTTTGTGTTCAAAACAATATAAGTCGCTGCGACGCGAATGATTTCGTCAGCCATTCTTGCACGATGGTGTAGCCCGTCTACGGAACAAACTAATTTCATGAATGGGCCATAGTGCTGCAAACAATATTGCGAGATATATATGGCGGAGCCATGTTATGCTACAGTTGAAATGTTGTCATGCTGGCTGGGCTATAGTTGCCAATATTGCAGCCACATATTGCACTAAAAATATTGCCCGTTTAGAAGGTGGCGCGACTGCAAATCAAATACCATCTAAGCTTAGTTTTTTTAAATAACAGTAATTAAATGTAGTATTGCAATAGTGGTTGGTAGTGCAGCTGATTTAAAATGAAGACATGAAATGAAAAACATCTGAATCTCTGTCACTTGCTCTGCGGCGCAGTCAGATGTTTTTTGGTATTCGATTTAAGCTGGCGTCCACTGCTATGACTAGAAAATTGGAATACATGATGATCTCCTTTTATATAGTCTCCATAGTTTGTGAATTAAAAACATGTACACAAAGAGTAAAGGCAGATTCACGCAAGGTTAATTATAATTACATTTACATTAAAAAAAGACAAAGTACTATATTTTTATACAGGATGCTCATGCAACCACATTGTGGAATCCCAATTTCACTATTGCATTGAGATGTTGATCTACTTCAACTATGTTAAAATTAATTAAATTAGAATGACATAATATTCTTAGTGAAAACCATTAAATAGCATTGTCATTCCCATTGATAATGGACTGACCATTTATACAATTGGCAGAAGCAAACGTGAGCCCTGGTGGGCATAGTAACAATTCGATATTTTGAATCGATAACCAAATATCGATACCATAAATGTCAACTGTTAAGAGATATGTAAACAAAGTCAAACTTGCTAAAAATGTAACTCTAAATATTAATAAAAAAATTTATAGATATTGGACCAAAACTAAAACTACCGTTTGCCCTAAATGTCTATATTTTTAAATTACATAACTGTATTAATGTCATGAAAAAGAAGGGTCAAGTTTCTATGGAAAGCAACAAAATATGAACTGGTTATAGTCCAGTGTTGCCGATGCAAAAATGAAAATTACCCTAACTTACTATTCAACTTATCAGAATTTGTCAAAATTACTAAAAGGACATATTGGTTATCTAAATAAAGTCTTCGACCCCAGTCAATATGGAAAATCCCCAAAAACAATAGCCATTTTATATATCCCTTCTACAAAATATTCGAAAAACTATTGGATCGAAATTAGTGAAATTGTCTAAAAATCGGATAATCATCCTCGCATTGACAACACTGATACAGAATGAATAAAATGATGTATGTTGATAAAATCACTCGGTCATATTATTTCGATTATATTTAACAATTAGTAATGGACAATCGTTAACATTGACTCTTGATTGGCTGCTTTCGATGACCTTATTTTAGTTCGCATATTTTCCGGGGCTCATGTTTGGTTCTGACAACTGTAAAAACGTTTTTGACGTGTGAACTTTCCAAAACCACAATAAACATTCAACATGTCACTTGTCAATTGTCAGTTTTGTCAAACGTGAAAATGTGAATCTGGAGTGAAAATGCAATGTATTTATAATGAACGTTGCATGAAATGAAAATAAGCATGAAAAATGTTACCCTTTTCCAGTATCATATCCCCATTTGTATGAAAGAGGCCCATCATGACCCGATATATGAAATTCAAGCCTTTCACCAGGAGAAGCCTCTTCATGCGTAGAGGCTGATGATGGTATACCCAATGAACTTAAAAGTTGTCCGCTAAGCCCAGTATCAAATGTGCCTCTAGCTGTTTCAACGTGGTTACTAGGTACCGTAATACTATCTGCAGACGTAGAAGTGGGTGTGTCGTAATATGTCGGTAGAGGTACAATTGAGGCAGTTTGAGTTATGAGGTCAGTGTTTTTTGGTGTACTATCTTTGGTTTGCGGTTTATTTCTGGGTACAAGTATTTTAGGAGAGGGTAATACCTTAACAAGCTTTTGGTTTTCCTTTTTCGCCAACTGATCGAAATTTTTGGCAACTTGTATTTGTTTATCTTCGTACTGTTTGGCACTAATCGGTTCAAAAATAACTTCCTGTTTGGGATTTAATGAATAAGGCTTCTTTTTACTATGAATATCTCCGTTATACTTTTTGGGAAATTCTTTGGTAGGTATTTCTTGTTTAGAAATGATAGCTGGTACTTCATAATAGTACATGGGATCGCCGCTAGGGTTCCATTCAGTATCTACTGGAGCAACTAGTTCTTCGTTGGGAATTGGAACCTGGTAATAGTCAGGCGCTTGGGATTCTTGGGGAGCTTTTAGAAAACTAACTGGTTCAGGAACATAGAATTGTATATTTTTGGGTTCCTGCTTTGGTAACTCGAGACCAATTGGTAATTGTGTTTGATATAGCTGGTAGGAATCTGTTTCTTCAGGTTGTTGAACTGCTCTTTGGACAGGTGTGTTGTCTGCTTCAGTTGGTAGAACTTTTCCAAAAGTTGTAAGTGGTATAGCGGTTGATATTGACGCGAAGGCGATTACTGCCACCTGAAATAATACATTATCATTAACAGCAAGCACTACGTATTATTTTAGAACCCGTTTTGTTTAATATAAAAATCCATTAAATTAAAGTAGATCCAGAAAACATTACCGTGCAGATTTTGTAGTAAAGATATTTAATTGGTAGAAAAAACCTTGTAGATATTTAATAAACCAATTTTCTCAAACGTTATGTGTTAATTTATTTCCACATACTTCTGGTATTTTGCGTGTAATTTACAATTAAACGGTGAAGTGTGATTGTAAAATTAAAATAACATATTTATTACGAGTAATTCTTATATGTAATAGATTAAAAAGGAAAAAAAA
>CAJUYG010002985.1:0-19101 GCA_910591675.1 Galerucella calmariensis
AAAGATTTTTATTTCAATTTAATATATATTCGAAACGTCTTTAAATCACTTATAGACACTACATCGAAAATTGAAAACTCTCTATGAATCACTGAGTCATCAATAACTTCTACTAACACAAATCTATAAATACAATTCTCGATTTTTAATTGGCAAGTAATCACGCCAAAAGAATTTTGGCATCAATCCAAGCGAGTTGTAAATTCAAGGGTTTTTCGATGGTTCTTACATAAAATTGAATTAAATTAAATTCAAACGTACACACAATTCATATTTTAGGTCACTGAGCTAACTTGAAATATACCAGATTCAAAATTTTAATCAATTATGTAACAACTTTGTATGTTTTTTACAGTTCTCTTTTAAAGAGTTTTAAATATCAAACTTCACGTAAACCACTGTAAAGCCAAAGGTCGTTCGTTTCTTCATTTTATATGCCCAAATATCATCCTGTTGTTTCAAGGTCCTTGAGGTGATTGAAAGGAACGAATAGGGCTAATGTCCGGTTCTATCACCTCTGGCCAAAAGTGATAGTATGTCAACCACTGGTCAGGTGTTAACCTTGAGGTTAGGAAAACATGACATGTGCTCTATCATCAGTGTCAGCTACTTTTGGCTAGTGGTTACTTAACATCGATAGTTTTCGTGAATCCATTATAAGGATATTGTACAAAATTTGACTTTTTGGCCTAAAAATTGTGTATAAAGTTTGGTTATATGTACACATCAACTCTAGCCATTTGCTTGCTGCGCACATCTTTACAATAACCTTCATGTCTGGATAATACATGGCTTATATGCAATACTCCTACAGCCGCAACTGTTATACTTACTCTCTCCTTACACCTCACAATACAGCGAAAGGCAAGATTAGGGTTCCATTGAATGAAAACTACGATGAGCAGCCTAAACTTTATTCCAGAACACATGAATATCATTAAAATTGTGTCAAAGGACGTGATAAGCATGAAAATCGAGATTCCTACACCATTCAAGGTGTCAATTACAGACAGAAAAATGGACTGACAAAGAACTCAGTACTATTAAGGAGGGACGAATGGTACATGGAGCAAGGCACTGGGGAGTAAACAATAAGACAATATCGAGCCAGAAATGCAACACATCTGTAGTCTCCTGCCAGCCTTGGTCCACTGAAGATTTGCTTAACCATATGATGTAAGATACATTGGAGTTTCCCAAGTCTCAAGTTTCTACAGGCTCTTTTGACGTTAATCATAGTTTTTACAATATTTCTGATGGAAAAAGCGTCCACTATTCCTTTAAAGGACTCTCTTGGTTCCAATCAATTTTTTCTAAGCATGTTTTTTGTGGCTTCAAACTCATTTTCTGACGGAATATCACAGAATACACCATCCCAAGAAGAAACGAAGCTTGTCCTATTTTACAATTCATTTTCTGAGTGCGCATGTCTGACAGTCGCCATTTTAAGACCGTTATCTGTCAATGACATGTGATTTTATTGTTTACCAAAGAATTTTTATTGTTGTAAGCTTTTTGATTATTTAGATATTTTTTGTGTTTTGAACGATAAAATTTGCTTACAAAATTACATTTATTAGTTATGGCGCCAAAAACTTGTGCAATTCTTGGCTGTCATTCAAGTGATGGATGATAATAATTGAAAAACAAAACAAAACTTCGCTAAATATGGAGAAAAGTTTACTGCCGCTTCTTTTTTATAACTTCGTTGCCACAAATATCAGTACATTTTCTCTGGGTGTAAAATTTAATTCAGAATCTGGTGAAGTGTAACTTTTAAATATATAAATAATAAAAATTTTATATTCAGGAACCATAATTATTGTAATTTTATATCATCATTTACTGAAATTATTTCTATTGTAAACTGATATTATAAATATATAATCTATTATTATTGTATTGGTTTTTAGACTTACCCTATCCTACATATAGTACTACATAAATACATACTTACACATATAATTTTTCGATAACAATATAGAAAATAAGAATCATTTGGTTAAACAATAGCTCATTATTTTTAATAATGGATGGTACTCCAAAAACAGAAGCTAAAACTTATATTTATATATTTTTCACAATTTTTGTTAAGCTGTTAAATTAACTTTAACAATTCATAAATTGAGTTGAACAATTAAAACTTTATCGAAACAAGTCATAGAAATAAACAATTATCATTTGAGATTCTTTGGTATCACTTTTTTGCGTGTAGTTAACATTTAATTTACATTTTTTGAACAATTTTCTCATATATAATACCACGAGAGTGAAAATTTTGTCGGCAAAATTTTTCGATTGTCATGAAAGTTTGTTGCTTGGCTATTTTGCGAATAGCATTTTTAACAAAATCACCAGCCGTCAGGCGAGTGGTTTTGGATTAAATGTCATGAGCAAAATTTCCCTAAAAGCAACAAACTTGGATACAAGAGAAAAATTTTACCTTACAAAATTTTTAATT
The DNA here is from genome assembly GCA_910591675.1 of Galerucella calmariensis. Taxonomy (NCBI): domain Eukaryota; kingdom Metazoa; phylum Arthropoda; class Insecta; order Coleoptera; family Chrysomelidae; genus Galerucella; species Galerucella calmariensis. Next base: position 2,462 of record CAJUYG010002985.1, read on the forward strand.
TAGTGGTATTCGACATGACTATTTCACGAGAGAAAAACTAAAAAATCATATGTTTAAACGTTTTATTTATTGCAAACTTCAATTATACGAAGCCAAAAAAATAATAACATTATGAAAAAAAATTACTTATTTATGTAAAAAGTACAATTATTATAATTGTACGATGTAGCATTATTTTGGGGATTGTTTTGCATCATAACCTGTGATGAATTTAAGTTAGAAACTGAGGATTCCTTTTCTTTATTTTTATTTTCTCGAAGGTTCTCTATAAGTTGGAAATGGTGTTATTCATTTAATTGTAAATATGGTTTCAAAGAATGGGCAGAAGAATGTCCTGTAAGCTTAATTACTTCGTATTCACCAACTCCTTCTTTTGCTAATGCAGATATTGCAGAAGCTCTATGTGTATGATTGGCTATTTTTATTTTTTTTGTGTCTATACCAATTGATTCTGTCGATATTTTCGTCCACTTTGAAACTGTATCAATTCCCAATGGTGAATTTTTGTACCATATTTTTTTCTCCCAATTTGGATGTACTGTTAAAATACTCTTGTTGTTGTTAGATAAGGATTGGATTCTCTTTTTTCAATAATTTTTAAAAATAAACGAACGGGACACAAATTGTTGTTAGCATTATTTCTTACCAGCCACTTACTGCTTGGATTATATTCTACCCTGCCAGTAAAATTACCTTTATTATCATATTCTTTTTTAAAGTAATTAATAGAGTTTGTTCAGCCATCCTTTGCCGTTACGTCATACATTGTCCAGCTTGCTCTCTCATTCATGAAATGGATGAGACGGAATCATGACGTCATTAACGTATTACTTATCTAAGGTCGACATAAATTTTATCTGTTACTTTTGAAAGTTCAGCTGTCATATTTTGAAAACAATTCTCAACATACAATATGTCATTGATTATAATTTTGAGGTTAAGTGTAAAATAACATTAAAGTAATATTAGACATTGAAACCAAATTGTTGTTGATTGCCGTTAAGCGCCAATGAAACCAAATTGTTTTTGATAAACGTTGATGAAACACTAAAAAGTCCAATGACGTAAAAAAAATTATGTTGAATAATGCAGGTTCTTGCCTAACTAACCAATAGATTTGGAGGTAAACTAAGCCAGTTCACAGGGCTTTGTTACCTTATTGATGTATAGGAAAAAAGTTAATTTTTTTAGCAAAACTAGAAAAAAAATAGAAAGCAATTTTAGGGCGCCACTAATTTTCTTTCCTAGAAGAAAATTAGAAAGAAAATCAAATCTAAAGGTCAGCTAACTTTTAATCTGTTTAAAAAAAAGAACTTAGTTTCTGTATAATAAATAAAACCACTACGTAAAAAAAATGTATATAATTACGATGTTGAGATTACAAAGAAAATGGGTTAGTAAACAATATATAAAAAGATATATAAAAAAAAAATACTTAGCACTAATACATATTTTTTTTGGAAGTCGAAGTTGAACTGTAGCTATTGATGTGCATCTTAATTTAGTAAACTATGTCCAGGAAACTGTAGTTTTGGAATATTGTTTAGCAGGAACTTTTTGTCTCCAAAAAAAACTCTATACAATTGATGAGAGAACTTCTAGAAACTTCTAGGTACTATTTGTCTCCCAGGAACATTTATAGGTAATCCAAGAATTATTTTAGGTATTCCATGTACTGAGTTCCAGGAAACTGTGTCCAGGAAACTGTAGTTTTGGAAACTGTGTCCAGAGAACTGTAGTTTTGGAAACTGTGTCCAGAGAACTGTGCTACAATAATTATTTCGGTATAAGAAAAAAAATAACAGAAAAAAAAGTTTTAGCATGAGGATATCTGCTCAATAGTTACAATTTAAAAAAATTTAACCTAAGGATTCATCCTGGACAAATATAAGATTTGAATTGAAAAAAAAGTAAGGAACAATAATACTAAACTAAAAATATCTATTAAAAAACTTAGCTAGATAGGAGAGAAAAGGTATAACCATGTGGCTTCCAAAATGAGTATCCATTTAGTACAAAAAAAATTACTCATTGAAAATTAATATTTAACTGTGAAATTTTTAAAATATAAAGGTAACAAATAAAATATCATACCAATAATCCAGATGGAAACTTAAAAAGTTACGGCTGCTTATAAGATTTTGTGAAAATTGTTAAATTTATTACTTGGACTACTGCACAGTTCCAACTTGCTACGACAACAGACGATGAGAGGCCATTTGAAATCTTAAATTTCGCGGTAAAATATCTCTTGAATATTGATTTTTCGTCTTCTAGTTTATTCCACCACAAATCACAAAAGTTAAATAATTTATTAAATATTTGAATGAAATATTTTTAGGTAATATATATAGACTATTCCACCAAAAATCAAAATTCTGAAGTGATAATTACACATTTTTAATATCTGAAATGTTAACTAACAAAGTTAACGTTTCAACATACGTAAAACAGCAGAATACGTCACCCATTATGACGTAACGGCAAAGGATGGCTGAACAAACTCACAATTTGCAGCTTCATATTCACGCCATGCTAATTCGAACGAACATAAATGAAAAAACTTTTTTTGTTACCAGAATAGCTTTCTACCATTTCCATTAATTCTTCTTTGGTAAACGCGTTAGAACTTCTTTTTCTGGTTTCAGGTTCAGCCTGAAGCTTCAGTATAATCAGTTCCATCTCTTTTTTTCATGTTAAAACCATAATCTTCAAGAATTTTTGCTATAACTTGTTCAGAAGTATCCTTTTCTAACGTATAATTACGTGCGTCCAGAAACATTCTAAACTGTTCCCACGCAGACTTTTTTGTCTTCATTGTATTTCGCGGTATAATTTGCTTAATTTTGTAATCTCTATTTCATTTATTGAATTATTTCCAAATCTTGTATTATTCATGTTAATAATACTTATTTAAATTTTTGAAACCGTTTTAATAATTTTTAGACGGTTAAATAAATAAATAAACAACTTAGTTTCCTTAGAAACCACTAACAAAGATTTTATATTGAATTTTATGACAGAGTGATAGAATTTTATAGACATAGATTTGATATATTAAACGTCAAAAAATTGCCGCGACAAGACAAAAAATTGCCAGTTCAAAACCTTCAAATTTTGTCAGTTATCAATTTACTCTAGTGAAATAGTCAGTGTAACTTGATCCGTTATCTGTCAACGTCAGTGTGAAGGTCACGAAATTTTGCCTCCAAAATATCAAAGGATTTTCGCCGGCTTTCGTTTCTTGTTTGGCTGGTGTATGCTGTGGTAATATCATAAAAATTGTACCATTAGACTACAATAACTTTTTTTTCCCACTTCTAGCCGTGAAGTTAACAATTATTGCCCCTTCTAGCCAACTGAGAAGTTGAATTTCTCTATTAGTGGTTAATAATTTTTTCTATTATTAATCTAGGTCAATAATCAATAATAGACAAATTCAAATATTTTGAGAATTCAGGGATAGTAGTTCAACAAAAACTTGTGAAACATAATTTTGTATACCCAGGAGAATGTCTTTAACACATTTGCTGCTTGAGATTACCAATCAACATAAAATTATTTGAATAAAAATACCATTTATTTAAAATTAGCGGTCAATCAAAAATGACTGATGACATAACGAGTACGTTCGTAATATATCGAAAACTGACAGTGTACTTGTCAGTCAGACGACGGAGTAAACGCTTCTCGTGGTGCGTTTATGAACTATTTTTAATTTTTGTCTTAAATTTGGCTAGTAGTGGAAAAACTTGTATATATAACATGGTTCTGAAGACATTTATTAACCTCGCACCTTATTCCATCTTGGTACTCGGTCAATAATAATAGTCTTCACAACCTTGGTGTATAAAATACTTTTCTTGCGCTCCTTTCCACAAAATCTTAGTTCTGAATGCTACAGTTAACAATGTAATATTATATAGAAAGCAAAAGCTGACTCAATTTCCATATAATGTCCACTCCAGATTCCTCTCAATTAGAGAACTATGTTAATGTATGTCAGAGGGGCACCGATGGGAGAATAAAATATTTCCAGAGGGCTGCACATCATCGGGGGTGGCGAAGAAACGTCAGACGCGCCGCCGCGACGCGAGTATTGACCGATGACGTAAGAAGGCGTCGGCAACCAACGCATGGACTTCTTCGGTTGGGGTGCATCCAGTGTATCCAGATATACAACAATTCCTGTTAATTTCAATCGACTGTGATTACCACGAGCTGAATTTTACGTCTATTTTCATAAAAATTTTGAAAATAAAAAAGGTTTTTGAAAAATTTTCTTAGCGAGTAGTGGATTAGTGTACGTGGACTTTGTGTGTACCTGTTGAAGTTTTATAAAAAGTTTTTACAAATTGGATGCTCGGCTGATTAGGATGCTGGAGCGTCATACAGCTCTAGAATGAAGTGTTTTATATAATGTCGTTGTGTTTAAAATTCTTACGGATGGTAAGCTTGTTTTCCAATCCATATTTATTGTTTTAATTTTCAATATTACATCGGGTATAGCATAAGCAAAATGACAAAAAACAGCTGGAAAGCTTCTACATTGGTGTAGTACTCTATTCTTGAAAGTCATTATAATTTTAACCTACAATTAGTTCTTAGTTATAATCTGATCCTGCCTTTCTTTTCTTGACATGTGTTTTTTATCATAACTTGACATCCAATTTCACAGATCCAGAAACTTCTATTCCATTTATATATATTGGTATAGAATTTACTCCCTTTGCTGTGAAATTTTTTGTACTAACTTTTGGCTAGATGGTTCTTGTCTTCTTCACGTTTATAAAAGTTAAAGCGTAAGGCCAGGAGGGCTTAATTGTGGTACTCCTTTTTATATTTCTTATTACTCTTCCTCTCATATATCTGTATGTCAATTGGAGCTTCAAAACTAGTACGTGCTACTCTGTTCTGTGAGGTCTTGCAATTCAATCTACAATCAGTTTCAGCTCTTGCAGTTTGCCAAAAGATTTTCCTTTCGTTTGTTAAGTCAATTTTCTTTTAGTTCCGATCTTTTGCGCTAATATTAAAGGTAAAACATAGGAAGGACTGATAACGCTACCTTGGAGAATTTATTTTTATATTTCTTGTAGCTGGGAATCCCCTTATTTTTTTTTGTTTCCGAAGAGTCTATCAAAGAAATTATGAAGTTGCAAGCGGACGTTAAAAGTTTTATATAATTTCAACACATCAATTATCATAAATATTAGCGTCGTAGAATGTTACAAAAATAACTATTCGAGTTGAAATTTCGAAATACTTGTAGCTTTCTAATAATGCCAACCAAAACATCCATAAACCCAAATATAAATAACTTTAATTGAAATACACGCTTACAGTCACGTTACAAGTTGGAAATTTATTGATCTTTTCATAAATAAATCATCGATAGACAAGGAGTTAAATAATATACAGGGTGTCCCACGGCGAGTTAACACTATCTGTATATTGCAAAATACTTGTAGTGAAATCATGAAAATTTCTTCGATTGGGTTTTCGGATACGGTCTTTTTAACTAGAATATTTTCAAAGATGGAAAACTTCCGGTTCTACCGGAAGTCGACTGCAACTTTGTTATTTTGATTGAAACACCCTATATATTAATACATTTTTGAAATCTACGTAAAATTTTAGTATAGTTTTGTCTGAAAACTTTTTCCGAAAAATGCATACGTTTTGAGTTATTAATTTTTTTGTAAAAAAATTGACCGTTTCAGACCCTTGTAAATTATTTTTTTTTCGAGGATACCCTTAAAGATATGAAAATGGTTTCTGTTCGGTTGCTTTTAGCAGGGTCAGACGTATTTGAATCTATGTTGAAAAATTTTTCATTTTATACAGGGTGTGTATAAAAAGTGTTCAAAGTTTAACTTCATAAATATCAAATTTCTTTATTTTCGTAAATAGAACCACTCGGCTTTTTCCATTTTAATGCATTCAGGGGTAAAAAATAAGGCAAATTCATGTATACTTTCCTATACCTAAACCTCACCGTTATCCAGATATTGAATGTTTTCTGTAAATTTTGAGAGATGCAGGTGAGGTCTAAAATTTATTTTGACCCGTTGATACAAGCACTTAGAAATAAAAAAGATTATGTAAATTTACTTTTAATACATGGTAAATATGCAAAGTTGTTACAAGGAACATAATTATGTGCTTAATTTGCAGTAAGATGCATCTCTAAAAATTTACAGAAAGCATTTAATATCTGGATAACAGTAAGTTTCAGGTATAGGAAAGTATACATGAATTTGCCTTATTTTTTACCCCTGGATGCATTGAGATAGAAAAAACCGGGTGGCTCTATTTAAAAAAATGACGAAATTTGATATTTATGAAGTTAAACTTTGAACACTTTCTATAAACACCGTGTATAAAATGAAAAATATTTCAACATAGATTCAAATACGTCTGACCTTGCTAAAAGCAACCGAACAGAAACCATTTTCATATCTTCAAAGGTATCCTCGTAAAAAAATAATTTACAAGGGTCTGCAACGGTCAAATTTTTTACAAAAAAATCAATAACTCAAAAAGTATGCATTTTTCGAAAAAAGTTTTCAGACTAAAGTATACTAAAATTTTACGTAGATTTTAAAAATGTATTAATATACAGGGTGTTCTGTTTAAAATAACAAAGTTACAGTCGACTTCCGGTAGAATCGGAAGTCTGCCATCTTTGAAAATATTTTAGTTAAAAAGATCGCATTCGGAAACCGAAACGTGGAAATTTTCATGATTTTACTATAAGTATTTTGCCATATACAGATAGTTTTAACTCGTCGTATTAAATAGTTCGAAAAATTGTAAAAAATAAAATAAACATTAGATGAGACCTTCTCTGTTATTTTAACCGACAAATATCTGACACCTAATTCTTCATCAAAAAAATTTTCATTTGACGCGTGTACATATCAGCGAGATGTATTTAAAAGGTATACCCACCCTAAAAATAAAACCAATAGGGGTGCAAAGATACACTCCCCAAAAAACCAACAACTGACCCTAATATGTACGTATTAGCTTTTCGTTTTAAATATCCCACGCGAGAGAAAAACAGGTATCAATTAGAATAGTGTTGATTAATTATTGTGTCAATTAGTACTAATTTATTTTGTGACACATTGTTCAATACAGTGGCGGAGGAAGTATTTTTCAACCGAAATAAGGGTATGTTTTGTGGTGATTTTGAATTATTTCGTATCCAAATTGAATTCAAGTACGATTTTTATCTTTATTTGTTTTTTTTTCTTAAAAAAAAACATGAATCGTTCGCTATTGATAGAATTATGACAGACATCGGCTTTTTGCAATCACGAAGGATTACTGGGAACTGGCTAGTTAGGGAACACCAACTCAAATGGAGGCTAACACAAGGACACCTCCATACAATCTGTCTTATTAATAAAAATTTCTTACTCCGTCCTTACTCTTAGATTAGTCAGAGACTAGTTACTCTGAGACTAGCGTCGGTTTAAAGAAGTAATAAAATTGCTATTAATAAACTCCGACTGAGAAGGTAATAGTTACTCCTTCCTTATTACTGGGTTTTGACATGACTTAAGAAAGATCCACAGTTGTATGGTAGGAATTGACCAATAAAGTGACGTTATGGTGACATCTGTTCTGTTTTTTATTGTGACATGTGTCAGTGCTCTGTTCATTCATTTCAAAAATAGTTATCTCATAATTATCTCACAAAACAGTCTAACCAATAGAAGTGAAAGTGAAAGGATTACCTAGAATGAAAAAATTAGGTGTCAAACCCATCCACTGCCTTGCCCATTTCGACAACTCAATTGCAACTAGCGCTTCGGGTGGATGGGTTTGAAACCTCATTTTTGTATTCAAGGTCATCCTATAAACTTCCACTTCTATAGGTTAGACTGTTTTGTGAATTATCTCTCAGTTTGTATTTTGTGTTGAAAGTAGTATTTCCGAATTTTTTCACGTTTTTTTATTGTTAATACCTAGTTATGTATTTAGTATGAGTTCTGTTGAAAAACTCACTCTCACTCAAATTGAAGGAATCAATAAAAGGCGTGCTGAGGAGAGACTCCAGATTGCTATCTTAGTGATTGTTTATGTATCTGTATCTGTATCTATAGAGTAGGGAGGGTGAGTGTGTAGGCTCACAGCACTTAGGCCACATGTGACCCATTGTACATCCTCCCGAGGAGGTGTCCTCCTAGGTCATTGTCCATCCTGTCCTTCTCAGGAAGGTGGACAGGTCACTAGGAGACATCCCTTTATATCGGCAGGTGTAGGCCAAGACTCACCGACACTCTCTTATTGACGATAACTCCGGACACTCGCATAAGACATGCCTGACAGTTTCATCTTCCTGTTCACACAACCTGCATAGAGGTGTGTCCACTAGCCCCATAGTATGGAGGTTTTTCCTCAGTTGACAGTGACCAGTCAGAAATCCTACTATTAAACGTAGGTTTTTCCTGGTCATCGCCAAATATTTCTTCGGCGCCAGCTTCCCAGGGTCGCCCAGGATGATCCTGGCGAGACTGCATCCTTCGATTCCATCCCATATTTTAAGAGATTGAGCATGGGTGTAACGTTTGGCTAGTTCCGCAATTGTCGAAGTCGTTAGGCCGTAGGTGTCACTGGGTCCTAGAATTTTTAGTCCAGCGGCGTCCCTGGCTAAAGAATCAGCAGTGCGATTTCCTTTACTCCTGTCGTGCCCTTTAACCCACCTCAGGATAATATTTTTATCTGCCGAGGCGTCAGCTAAATCTTGGTGGCACTCTAGTACTAGCCTCGATATAACACGTTGTCTGTTCAAGGCTAATAGGACTTTTCTACTATCAGTGCAGATTATTATTGTATTGTTTCCCATTCCTCACTTAATCTTTAGGCTTAGTGCTCTCGAGTAAACTCCACATCCTGAGCCTTCTTCCATTTTGAGCCATCTGTATATATGCGTATTGCATTTGCAGCATCTGGCTCTGTGTTCTGTTTTATTTGAATTTTGTAGGGTTTGTTAAACAAAAACCTGGGTTCAATTGCATCGTTGGCTGCCTGCAGCAGAGGTAGCGCAGTGAGCGCTTCTTGCCATAGGCTCAACCTCAATTGGCCCACTCCTACTTCGGGGTTTACACCAGCCGTGCGCAATCGTACCATGGGCATTAACGCAACCTCCTTGACGTGTAGGTCCAGAGGGGTCAGACCAGTAATTAGTTCCATTGCTGCGGTTGGTGTTGTTCTCATGGCTCCTGTGATGTTTAAACAAGCCATTCGCTGTATTTGATATAATTTTTTGATGGCCGTTGCTTGTAGAACCTTCGGTCCCCATGCAATTGCTCCATACGTTAACATTGGTCTTATTATTGCAATGTAGATCCAGGTGACCACACGGGGTGACAGACCCCATGTGCGCCCCACTGTCCTCCGACACTGCCGATAAGCCACATATATGCTCTTTTTGCTTTGCTGTGTAGATGAGAGTTCCATATTAGTTTCCTGTCGAGGGTAATACCAAGGTATTTCACCACTTCCGAAAAGTTTAGTTGGCTTTTGAAGATTTCGGGAGGTTTCAAACCCGATAAACTTCTTTTCCTGGTGAAAAGGACCATCTCAGTCTTTCTGGGATTGATCGACAGTGAGTGTTCCTTACACCATTTTTCAATTAATTTAAGCCCATCCTGCGCTCTATCGCACAGTGTGTTCACAAATTTGCCAGTCTGCAAGATAAATATGTCATCTGCGTATGCAATTGTGTAGAATTCATTGTTGTTGAGGTGATTAATCAGGGTGTCTAGGACTATGTTCCACAGAAAAGGTGATAAGACTCCTCCTTGTTGACTTCCCCTCATGACCAGTCCTCTTACTGTGATGTCTTCTACATTGATACTTATTGCTCTACTAGAGAGCCTCTTGAGTATCCGTTCTCCTACTACCAGAGGTACATTCCTGGAGTTGAGTTGCTGATTTGATTGTTTATGTTAACATAATAAAGATAAGAGGGTAAGTACCTAGCTATCTATGGCATCTGCCTTCAGAAAGAATTTTTATTTTTTATCATTTTTAATAAGTTCATTACGTACCTTGCGAATACATCAGTTTTGAATTATTGTGTCTTTTGTGGTTGTACTTAACCTTTTATTAATCAGGTTAATAAAATAATTTTGAGAGTGGGTACTGCTACTATTAATTGTTTTTGACGTACATAGAAAACACGGGAGACCACACACAACATGGGAGAACACAGAGTTTCCAATAGCCAGTTGGAAGAGTTGATTGAATAGCAATCACAATTATAGTAGTTGAGTTGTTTGATAATTAAATCAAGTTTTCTTAATAGAAATAGAAGGTAAGTAATAAATTATAACATTTCGTCAATAATAAACATGTTTTATTTGTTTATTTGTGTGTTTATTATTGAGAAAACTTAATTTAATTATCATACAACTAAACTACAACTACTATAATTGTGATTTCTATTCAACAGTTGCAATCGCGTTGTAATTGCTAAAAAATTGCTTACAGAATACGTATTTTTCACATGAACAACTGCAAAATGCAGTTAACCAATTGCTCACTAGAGGCATTTAACAGATACATTGCGATCGCGGTCGCAGTTGCTTCTTCGAGAATACGAAACCCGCGTTTGACAGCGACAATTGCGCAATTATCGGCAGTCGCAAGTTACAGAATAGGCCTGCTGGATGGTCAATGTTTGGCGGGTTCTTTAATAACACATTTAAGCTAAATGTAACTCTTTATCAAGTATAATTAAACATTTAACATCGGATTTTACATGAGACCTAGCATATACAATGAAAGGCGCCAAGCTATAATATCTGATTGTCAAACGTCAACCTCCATGAGTTTAATCAAGCAGCCATGTGGTGCGCTCCGCAATACAATGGCGTTTAGGCCGCGTTCAGTAATACGGCTAGAGCAAACCAGGCGCATCACATAATAGTCAATGTACATTATCTACACCAGACTTTGAAGAAACCCGTTAATCAAAAATTAAACACATTTTTAAAAGTGGTTATTTCTTGAACCACTCATTTAATTTTTATTACTTTTTGTGTGAACTGTAGGTCAATTGTTGAGTACACAACAATTTCACGTAAACAAGCAGCCTTTTACTGAAAATAAAATGAAAAAATTTTATGCCTAACTGTTGCCAAAATGTGATTAGAAAATAGGTGTCTATAAATAAATAATGGCTTGTCTGAGAATAATTGTCTATGGCACGAAAGCCGGTTCATTACCATCAGACTTAATAATGAAACTATTAGGAGATTGGTGTTCAGTTTGAATCAAGATAATCAAATATCGATTTTATATCTTTATTTGTATTTTGCGATAGGAATTTTGTTGGAAAAAAATTTATCAAGGTTTTCAAGAAGAGGAAGGGAAATATTTTCCCAAATATCGTTTATTATTGATCCCCATCGTAGCTAGTACTAGAGTGTCTCGGCAGATAACAATATTAACCTGAGGTGGGTTAAAGGGCACGACAAGAGTAAAGGTAATCGCATTCTTTATCCAGGAAAGCGGCTGGACTAAAAATTCCAGGACCTAGTCAAAAGTTTCACCCATGCTCAATCCCTTAAGAGATGAGATGGAATCAAAGGATGCAGTCTAGGTAGGATCACCCTGGGCGACCCTGACAAGCTGGCGCAGAAGATATATTTGGAAAAACCTAGGTTTAACAGTGGGATTTTTGACTGGCCACTGTCAACTAAGGAAACACCTCCATGCTATGGAGCTAGTGGACACACCTCTATGCAGGGTGTGTGAACAGGAAGATGAAACCGTCAGGCATGTCTTATGCGAGTGTCCGGAGTTATCGTCAATAAGAGATTGTGTGTTCGGTGAGTCTTGACCTACACTTGCCGATATGAAGGAATGTCTCCTAGTGACCTGTCCACATTCGTGGGAAGGACAGGATAGACGATGACCTAGGAGGATGTACAATGGGTCACATGTGACCTGAGTGCTGTGACCCTACACTCACCCTCCCTACTTTACAGATACAGAAACGTTGATCCCCTCTATTTTTTTCGTTCACAGCTTTATTATTTTTCCAATATAAATGTTTCGCGTCCCATTAGAATTCCATGAAAATTGAAAGAGGATCACGTGGCCAATAACTATGCTGCACTTGTTCAACCCAACTATTGAGGGTGAAAAATATCCATGGGGGAGCCGAAAGTCACCTTATTCTGTACAAACAGTCTAAATTTCACGGAGGGTGACTTTTATCAAAGCCTTTTAGGGGGTGGTGAATCTCGAAAATCATTAAAACTATATGACTGAAGTGACAATTATTATTTGAGCAGTTATACAGAGTGAATAAAAGTTTTTGTACAAGAAATATAAATGAATCGCAAAAAAATAATATACACTTATCGAAATTAAACATTTTATTTCCTTAATGAGCTCTTAGCCCTGCTGATAGTCTCCACATTGAAGCTAATGAATTACCCCTACCCCTAAGACGCCAATCTCTACTCCTCTCATATGCTGCCTCAGTATCCTCCAATCCTGTTCACTTGCTTTTCATTTCAACGACTAATCCCAGTACTAACCCTCAAACAATTATAAAATCTATCCTACAAATACTCACTCCTTTACTCAAAGATACCGACCTTTCTCTGACCTCCCCGCTCCCTCTACTTTCTTCTCCACCTTGGACCAAAAATATCCCTACAATCGATACCTCACTTACCATTTATAATAAGCATGAATCTCTCACTGCACTTATAAAGAAAGCATTCCTAGAATTACTACAAAAAATACCGTATGATTCAATACTTCACACAGACGCTTCCAAAACTGACTCCGGTGTTGGTTGTGCAGTTTCCACGAAGCTCCTTCACCCTATAGTAGTGTAGCGTTCACACAGGCGAGCCACAAAGCATTTTTCAAGCTTGCAAAAGCATCCACCTACCCCACAAAAATATTGCAATATGCACTGACTCCCTGTCCTCCATTCAGTCAATCAAGTCAATCTTCACTGACCACCCAATTGTCCACAATATACACGACATCTATCAAACTCTCGTTGCTCAAGATATAACAGTCTCTCTCATCTGGCTTCCATCTCACATCGGCATTGATGGTAACGAAACTGCGGACCGCCACGCGAAAGATGCTACCACTAATAACGACCCAACACACATTGTCCAACTCGCAACCGACCTAACTATCCACTTCAAAAACGTTACACAAGATTCTTGGCGACACCTGTGGCGCAATAGCACGACAGTACTTCATGATATCCATCCATCCACTTCTCCTCTCTCCCTTAACTTCTTAACCCGGAGAGAGGCTACTATAAAAAGAAGAATCCGAATAAGTCATACCAAACTCTCACACGGATATCTGATGTCTTTAGGAAATCGTCCCGTTTGTCATAGCTGTAATGATATTGTGACCGTTCAGCACATACTGACGGACTGCAAACAATTTTCTGCTATATACAGTGATGGGCAAATGTGTGGAACCAAGTGAATATCTCTGGAATTATTAGAGATATTAAAATGAAATTTGGAAGGTGGATACTACAGTAGATTGCCTATTTGTTTTCATATTTTTTAACAATTTTGAACTTCCGGTTTTACCGGAAGTAATGTCGATTTTAAAATTTGCAATGGAACACCCTGTATATTATTTTAGTTTCTGATGAAACATTTTATTACGAATACGAAAATATCGGGTTCTATATTTTTCATTTCAATACCTACCGAGATATTAACAGAAAAGTAACTAAGGAAAGGAAAAATCTAATATCCATTAAAGAAATAATCATAATTATTAACTGAAACTAAGTGATCTTCAAAACATTGAAACTTAACTAAACTAAAATTAATGTATTAGATGTTCAAACTGAGCACCGTTTACTTCTTCACAATAGACAAGTCGGTTTGTAAATTCTCTATTACGTTAAGCTAAAATAAAAAAAATGAAAAAATGAGCTCTTCTGAAAAAAATGTATGTACGGCACTGGAATGTTTTTAAAGAAAGTACCTTTGGTACTCCTTTCATATCCATAAGAAAGAATTGTTCTCCATTATTTTATCTGAGACTGAATCAAAAAATAAACTGGTCAACTGTGGGTGTTGCGTTTTATAATGTCAAAGTTCAAAACTCACGCTAGATCTGAATCGATCGAATTCCAGGGTAACAATAACCCGACTACCGCTTCCTGGCACAACAAACCTTATTGTTGATTTGTATTGCGGTTTTGTGCGTGTGCAAACAAGTTTTTTTATGATGATAAATGATAAGAATCTCCTTTGGAAAAATCAAAACAGTACGTAGCGTATCTAGTAAATATAATTGACATTTAATAGAGTGTCGAAGAATTAAAATGAATACAAATTAAGTGAATAACTTAAACTAAAATTAATAAAATAATAATAAAAATTTAGAATACTTTAGTGCTATTTGTATGCATCGGGCACTTAAACTTTAGTACCGGGAAGTTGTACAGCATGTCCCGTGAGACAAAAAATGTTTTGGTCGATAATTTTCACGTAAGTTGGATACAATTCCTTCTAGAGAAAGCTACTTTATTTATCGATGAGTCAGACACTAACTTAATTGCTCCTAGATATACAGATTGCGAAAAATCTTTTCAAGCCATACGATTTACACAAGTACGACAAGGAAAATATGAGCAAAACTACTTGAAAGAGAAAGAAGAATAATTGTACGTAGTCAGCTGTTGATGAATGTATTTATCAGTAAAAGTTATTCCCAATTTTTGTCGGCAACAATGTTAAATACCAATAATTGTTAAATAAAAAGCAGTGTATAGATTTTATTTATTGCAGATTGTGATTTGTCCAATTTTTTCTTGAACCATATTATTTTATTCTTATCTGTGTTGATCTCACTTATTTTTCAAAAGTCAATAATATAACCAATCTCGAATTTCTCCCATTAAATACGGCGTCATCCCGTATTGAAAGTTTAATGCAAAATAACATCATTATTCCTTAGAAAGTACCAAACATTTTCAACTGGCAACGCTGCTTTCATATCAGATTGGTGGCTGGAACTGAAAACACGCCCAACGCTGACTGCGAACAATTATTCTTCTCTCTCTTTCAAGTAGTTTTGCTCATATTTTCCTTGTCGAACTTGTGTAAATCGTACGCCTCGAATAGACTTTTCGCGATCTGTATATTTCGATATGAAACTAAACTAAGCAATAAACTGAATTCGCCAACGGATGATGGAAGCCACCCGGGTGGCATATTCGTTAACTGCACCCATTATAGACCGTTCGGAAATCCGAGCGTTGCCTTGTTAACTGCAGACGATATAGACAAACTTTTCAACTATATGGTCTGCAATTAACATCATTTTTTTTATACCAAGTAAACAGTAGAAAGCATTGTCACTTTTATTTTCCAAAATACAAAACAAAAAAATACTGTTTGAAAAACATGAAGTACATTATTTTTTATATTTATTATCTCCTAGAAGAACATTCATTTCAACATATTTATTTAGGGCATGAGGTGCTTTTCTTTTCTTTTTGTCCAACATATTAATTTTCCGACCAGCCTGTTGAGATCTTCTCCCAGAAAATTTACTTTTCCTTGGAGAAACTGAAGTTGGTTGGACGGAAATTTTTTTCCCTTTCCTTTGGCATCTTGTTTTTTGAGCTTTTGATGGCAGGCCTGAAAATATTGGGAAAATATCAATATAGAGGTAATTAAATAATTTGCAAACTTACCAGAATATTTAAAAGCTGTGTAAAGTCCTGACAACAACGATTCTGAGGACTGAGCATATTTGTTTCGGTTTTCTAAGAAAACTTTGACAGCTGGATAAAATGATGCAGTGTCGTCATCTAGATTTTTTAGTATTGCTTCAGAAAAATCCTTCCATTTTTCTTTCACCTCTAAAACTTCTTGGTCTGATGGAATACTTAATTGTACTGGTTGGTCGCTGTTATTTTCGCAGTTAATTTCGTTATTAATTTCTTGATATACATGGTCTGATGCTGTTTTGTTTTCAGGATTTTCTGGATTATAGGCATTTTTCACGTTTTTGATTGAAAGGGGTTCCATCAAATTTTCGTTGGCTTCTTTTCCTGTAGCTATAAAATACAATCTTCTTTTTGTGTCATTTGATAAAACGTTGACTGCTGACTCAATAAAAAAGAGCTTTATAATTACCGCCTGGTGGTTGCATATTTTACCAGTGTTACCTTCGTAACAAGTGCAAATGCAAGTCTGCATATCGACAAAATAAGTTTTATTTTTATCTTTACAACTCTGTACAGCATATTGCATATTTCCTATGTCGGCTACTCGTTTCATTTCGCGCATTGGCTTACATTAAGGGGAAGCTAAATGGGTTTGATAATTTTAAAAAATCGTAAAAAATAGACGATTAATCTAATCCTAATAAAATTTTTGCATTTAGGTTAAATAGAGAGCCTCTTTGTCTTCTAAAGTTGTCCTAATCGTAGTACTATCAGTTTTATGATAGTGAAAATCTGTTGGCAATGAATCCATGCTTCTGAAAATTTGACTATTAATTACTTATCACGTTCGCGCGGATACTATAATAACAAATGTTTTTCCTAACTTCGGTAGTTAACTTCATAAATGACAGAATACCAATATTGCAGAATAAGTTAA